>JAZHYW010012606.1:0-51192 GCA_037355805.1 Ixodes ricinus
GGGTAACTGCAAAGAAAAAAGTGTATTTTTAAACAGCCTAATTAGGACAAGCATGTCACAAAACAATTTTTCCGCCAAAAACAAAATTTTTTGTAATATTTATTGCGCAGGACTGATTTTAGTTTGCATTCTATTTCGCGTTTTGAATCACGCGCCACGAAGTTGCTATTAAACGTCACAGAGTAGCTGCAATACGTCACGGAGTGACGTATACCAACCACTCGCAGGCGTCGAAGAGCCCGGGAGTTTCAATGCGGAGAGGTGGAGACTCCGACTAAATCACGTCTGGCGTAAATACAGTAGACTCCCGTTAAGGCGGGCTACGCCTATAGCGGAATTCTCGGATATGCCGAACAAAGTAAGAACATTTGGTTGGTTTCCCATAGAGCGTAATGCAAAAAAAAATCGTTTAACACCAGCAACCGCTTGCGCGCGCATTTTGGATAGCAGAACTTTCACAGCTCACGTCAGCGACGGCACTGCACGGCCAATGACGCCGCATTGCGCATGCGGCCAGGGTGTATGTCAGATGTACCGTAAAAAACCAGCATATAATACGAGTTTTTTTCTAATTTTCAGCTTCGATGAGAGTGGCGATCTAACGCTGTTTAGCGTAGTTTCGGTTTCTAAGCAGTATGGCGCTCAAAACAGCTATCATCATCATTAAACTCAAAATGTCCCGAGGTAGCCACCTTTTGTACACAATCGGACTCGGCAATGGCGTCGGCGCGGAAACAATGCGTCGGTCGCCTACAGAAGAAAAGTTTTTTGGTTGCGGAAGACATCGGAAACAGTGCTGCCTGTCGACAATTAACGCCGTAAATAGGCAGCATTCGCGGATGAAGGCGGCACAAGCAAGCTCTGTTAGCGTGCAGCGGGACGGGAAGAAGCTTTAGGAGCCCAAAGAATGAGCGCGTTCGCTGGCGTTGAGTAAGATCTCAGCGACTTTGTAGAAGAGCACCGTAGAGCGGCACCTCGCCCGTAACTATGTAAAAGAGCAGCGTGAGCGGCACCTCGCCATATAATATCGAGCTGCTGCATGGAGAACTTTGGCGAGCCGACATTGGGTTACTCGCGCCAGAGGTAATGCGCCGCGACCGGTTTCACTGCGTCGGCGCCACTGCCTTAGCTTCGCTCTTTCAAGAGTGCAGGGATTTCAAATGCGCTCGACGACGAGTGAAGACTACTGCCTCTGGGAGGAGGCGTCGGGAGTGCGGGATTTCAAATGCGTCTCGAGCGACAGTAAAGACTACTGCCTTTGGGAGGAGGTGTCGGACAAGGAGTCTGATGGACGTGATGACAGTGATTGAGGTTCAATAATGAGATGTGTCCCAGGAACATGGGCCACATGTCGTTTATTGCTGGACACCGATTTGCACAGAGAGGCGGCAGTCAAAATTACCGAATGGATCGGTTCCCCACCAGTGGTGTGTCAAACATTATTTTCTTCTTTTGGCATGGAGCCAAATAAATGTCCCTTTTTAAGTATCTCTTCATTGCAGGCTTTTTCATTCTGTGTTTATTGGTCAACAGCAATGTAGACATGCCCAGCATGATAATTAGGGCACTTCTGTTAAGGCGAACATCTGATAAGTCGAACAAATTTTCAAGGTCCCTTCGTGTTCGTCTTAAAGGAGTCTACTGTATTGTAGAAAAAATTGTTTTCGCGGAAGATTTGTTTAAATGACATGCTTGTCCCAATTAGGCTGTTTAAAAAACACTTTTTTCTTTGCAGTTACCCTTTAACATCTTTAATAAAACACATCTCAAAGTCAAAAAACAATTCCACAGTTGTATGGCTTCAAAAAAAATTCCAGTTAGGAAAAACAATGAGTGAGTCTTCTCTTGTCCCATTAACAAACGCGATAGATTGCCTAAAATGAAATTTATGCCAAGTGGTACGGAGAAAAGATGTGTTCAAAGTGCTCAGACCTACCATTTTGTTTTTAGTTTCGGTGGACCAAGAAATAATTGATAAAATACTAAGTAGTAACCAATTGGCTATGGGTTCATCCTATCTTTACAATACTTTGTATGTGCTTTCTGAAAAAATGAGCCAGCTTACAACTCCCTGTAACGCCGAATTAGAGCGCAGCTCTTGAGGAGGAGGAGGGAAGGGTACTGAGGGGAGGGTATACCCTTCCTCCCTCCTCCTCACCTCCTCATCCTGCCTGCTACTCCTTCCTCCGAGTGGCGTCGGTGTCGACGTCGGCGTAACGTGAGGTCACCTGACCGTCGTGACGTCGCGTGACCCTCGTGATCTCACAGGGGTCACGTGACCTCACGGGGGTCACGTGACCTCAGGGCGGTCACGTGACCCACCTCAGGACCCCCTCAGGGGGCCACGTGACCCCCCGAGGCCACGTGACCCCCGTGACGTTTCGGCACCGTGCCGAAACGTCCTCGCGGACGTTTCGGCGGTCACGTGACCCACCTCAGGGGGGCCACGTGACTCCCCTGAGGCCACGTGACCCCCGTGACGTTTCGGCATGGTGACGTTTCGGCACCGTGCCGAAACGTCCTCGCGGACGTTTCGGCATGGTGACGCGGATGGTACCGAAACGTCAAGGGGGGTCACGTGACCTCAGGGGGGTCACGTGACCCCGTGAGGACGTTTCGGCATGGTGCCGAAACGTCACCATGCCGAAACGTCACCGCGGTTACGCCGACGCCGACGGCGACGCCGACGGCGACGGCGACGGCGACGCCGCTCAAGCCGGAAACGGGCGCCTAAGAGCTGCGCTCTCGGCCAGAAGAAAACTAGGCAGGAGTAAGGAAATATTTTCCTCATTTACTTGGTCATAAACAAAGATACATTACCTACCCCACAGTACCTCGAATGAACGTAACATGTTGCCTCCAACTGACGCGGCATGCTACCCGAAGTGCGAAACGGAAGACCGGGATTCCGAAGAATTTTGGCCGTTGTGGGAATGTCCCAGTACATACAATTCCTGGACGTGGTCTCCGACATATTTTTAAGAAATCTGAGACACGTGGAAAAGGAAGGGACAAACACAATGAAGTCTCAAAACGCAGCTGCAAAATTTATTCACAGGAACAGCCTCTTAAATAGACGGAACTCACCCCCACTTTGAAAACGACAACCGTCAGCCACAAGCAAGAGAAGTGGGACGACCCATCACCTCAAAATGGTGACCCAGCCAAAAAAAATAATTTTACATTGTGCAGACTCATCCTTGCTTTGAAAATTGAAGAAGGTTTTTTTTTTAATATGAACGTTCATTAGCTAGTCTGCACCACAACCCTTATTACTGCATCTCTGACTGTTGTTTTTACTGCATCCTCATTTGCGCTCCCTCGAATTCCTCCTTACAACGTCGCACTCGCGTCCCGCTGTTGTCTGCTGCGATCCCGGCTCCAGACACGGCAGACAGATGTTCCACTGCGGGTCGCTCGAGATGCTTATGCTCGTTATATATGAACCTATAATTATTTATTTGTTATTTATCAAAATGTACAGGCTTCAAATGCAGAAAATTTTCTTCTATAATGTCTAAATTTTATAAAAATAAATATAAAAACTACTTTTCACGGCATCAGTAACATCTTTTTTTTTTTTATGACCTTGTGAGCGATGCTTATCTTGCTACAACCTTTCATATGGTACTTAGACACAAGCAGGCTGGTGATTGTTTGTTTTGTTTGTTTCGGAAGAAATGAACAATCGCCAGCTTGCTGCTGCTTCGCCAGCTTGTGTGTTCCTCAGCCTGACGTATGTTTGTTTCTCACCCTTTGCACCTTCTCCAGTCTCAAGTAATTCTCGCGGCAGGACTAACCTCGTTCGTGTTCCTCTCTTCACGTGTTGTTGTTGCAGGGTATTCCAGAACAAGGTCCAGATTCACATCAACCACATCCAGAATGGACTGAGCCAGTTGGGCAACCTGCATGCGTTCACGTCGTCATCCCAAGACGTGTCGGTGTGACCCCCAGGCGTCGGTCTAGCCGCGTCAACGAAACTTTTGGGTGTGGTTTGGTGCGTGCACGGATTCACCGAGCGTGTCTCTTGCTTCCTCGCATACCGGATGGGTCGGCTGGATAATAGAGGCCTTTGAATGGACTGCACAAATCCTTTCGCGCAACTAGCGCGCTCAACTTTGCCACAGCAGCGAACTGAAAGAGTTGATCTCTTGTTGTTGCACTTTGTCGGTGTTTGATCAGGGATCGATTGATTGCTTAGAGTTCAGTGGCGCAAAAGATTTAGGACGTGATATGCCAGGTGCATCGACGTCTGTTAGAGGAGGGCTTAGTTACTTCACTCACAAACGATTTCGTTCGACACATTCTTCTCTTATTTTAAGATGTCATCGGACGTCACGTGATAGAGTCACCTGACCACGTGCTTTCCTGGTGGTCATGTGACACCATAATGCCACGGAGGACCTATAAATGCTATGCATTTACTGCCGAATTCACAAACCTCACTCCAATTGAGGGGCCTCTCCACTACCTCGAGGAAGGCGCGAGGGCCAGCGCTGGCCAATCGCGAAGAGCCTAGGCCGCCTACCCGTCGTCGCGATTGGCCAGTGCCGTCCCTTGCGCCTTGCTTGTGGAAGTGGAGGGGCCCCTCGATGGAGTGAGGTTTGTGAGTTCGGCTTAGTTAAAGTGACTTTGTGATACGCCAAAACAGACAGGCAGTTTTTCTTTTTCATACTTATGTTGTTGTTCAAGCTGCTGTGGTCATTCTGACTCGGTCAAAATCAGAGTTGTATGTGCTAATAGAGTGGTGGTCCTTGGAAAATACTGACAGTGGAGGAGGGCAGTAGTCTGGCAACCTGTGAGTTTAACTTTCTGCCACTTTTTCTATCAGTACTAAACAAAGCAATTGGCATCTCAGTAAAATAGCATAAGACTCTTTCTTTTTCTTTACAGTATTTTAGAGATGATAATTTGACTGTATCGTCTTTTCTCTCCTGTTTTTGCTGAATCGGAGGCTGTGGCACCTGGCTGTACGATTTCTGTTGTTTGACTTTGAAGGTAGGCTTAACTGGATCATTTTCTTCAAGGGCAACTCCGCTCAATACCAAACATTTTAGGATGATGAGTGATTTCGCATCAAAAAGCACTAATAAAAGGCACTACAACATTTGCCTGTGCAAGAAATGGGATATATATATATCGTTAATTCTTACCTTTAACATGAGCAAAAATGGAAACCGAAACTTTGGCACCGTCTAGCAACCGTGGCTTCGGGCTGCCAAAAACATGGCTATCATGCGGTACGAGATGTCACGTGATCCTCTACGCTACGACGGGCGGGGTTGGGGTGGGCCGGCGGACCACCGTTGGGGCAGGCGTGTGCCAGGCGCAAGTGTCATCTGCACCGCGCTCTTCACCACGTTTTGGTGTCTACAACATTTGCCAACGTCTGCACAACTGTGGCGTCAGTGTTTGCACATAGTGTGAACAAAATGCCGAGAGACAATAATTACAAACAGTGAGACGACCACTGCAGTTGTGACAGGAGATGGCTTTAACGGCCGGACGGCTCCCAAGAAGTGTGCTGCATGAGTGTGTTACACCATTCACATTGACAGTGCTGAGCACCGAGAGGAAACGTTGCTGGCGTCGCCCGTTACGCTTGCCCATACAAGTAAAAACAAAGAGAAAGGAGCAATTGTGATGACATTTAGGTCAATGTTGGCTTCGTCAATGCTATAGCCTTGGCTGCGCTGTTGGTTGCACCTCAATTCGCCCACTAGTCAGACGATTTCGGCAACTTTGCGCATTTCAAAGTTTGCCGAACCGTTGAAGAAACATTTAGACAGAACTAGGTCATCATATTTGACGTGTGGTCTTCCTAGGTGATACTGAAGAGGACTGCATTGTTTTTTTTCAAAAACAAAAATGAAGCGGAGTTGCCCTTTAATAGGATAAAGAGTATTTTAAATTACTTTATTTTCGAGGGCTCAATATTTTGCGAAGCGAAGGTTTCGGAATTATTTTGTGGGCTCAGAATTTTGTGATTGTGAGAGGTATGTTAAGCATTCATCACCATGGGGTGGTCTATTTGCGCGATCTGTATTTTGCAATATTCGCCGAATTTCGAAGTTCGAGAAAATTAAATTGCGTATGTACTGGTAACTTTTGACAAAGGCAATTAGATCAGCCAATGTTCGCGTCTGTAAAAGTAAATCTCAGCGTGGCGGTTTTAGGAACGGATTAATGCGGTTCGTTGGAAAGCCTGACCGTCCATTTGACTCATCCTGTTCGGATCATGGCCCGTGTTCAACAGGCAATTGCTTTGTGGCCATGTTGACTGCCCTATAGACCTTTCCATCTCAGTAGTTACCTTACCGGTGGACAGAGGGCGCTGACACCCGCGGCGTCATAAGGTGGCTTCAATTTGGTTGGTTTCAGTTTCAGCGGGCTCACGGCTGTGTTGGTGTGTGTATGTTATGGCATTTTCGCTTAGTTTTGTGATATAAATGTATCTCTTGTGGGTACCTTGAGAACTATGACATAGTTACAAGCCTAAGTTCTGGACGTTTCTACAAATGCCTTCATCTGATCATGTTCTTCATTCGGCAAGTTCGACGCGAAATGATGCTGGCGGAGGATTACGAATGTCTATGGCGTTACTGGACGTGCCTGCTGATACTAGTTTCCATAAAAATAAACTATAATTAAGAGACTAATGCTTGAAAGCACAGTGAAAAAGTAGGTCGATGACCTGAGTAATGATGTGCTGAATCACTAAGAACAGATGAACTCACAAGCTTAGTGCTCACTGTTCACTTTTTGAGGACACCAACGTTTTGTGACATATCGCCGACCTAGAAACCCCCGTGTAATGATGCATAGAATGCAAAAGAGTAGTATATTGTCTTCATCGGTTTTTTTAAAGAAATTAGCAGTACTCGAGAGATGTTTTGATGGTCCATCATAGGCCGAGTAGGAAATGTTTTCAACTGTCAGCCCTGCTAAAGTATTCATTAGCAGCATTTCACAATGTTGACCTTAGGAAGCTATTGGTCTATATGGACATCTCCTTAATGTATTGAGAATACCGTATTTACTTGAGTAATAGTCTCACTATTAATAAACAAGGCCCTTGCATCTACTTTCCCACAGAATCACATATACAGCCAATCATTGCGTTGCACATAAACACCATAGCGAATAACCAGATCGAGAACACGATTCTCCATACAAATGAAATATTCACAGATGGTATCTTCGCACGAAGACGTTATCTCTGTCCTGTGAACAGCTGCATTCATGCTGTTTTCATGCTGTCGATCGCGGTGATTGGCAGTCTGTATGCTCCACATGAAAAGCAAACTCTCAGGTTTTCCTTCATAAACAGTGCGGCTATTACTGGAGTAAATACGGTTTGAGGTAAGGGGAAAACCCGTCAGTTGACGTCTGACGCCTGTCTTCCGTATAATTTGCACAGTAAAACTAAATGGCACAAGAGAATTGACCTCCAGCACGCTTGGCTCATGGTCAAATGCCAGGCACCACTTCATGGATTTGTTTAGACAGATTTTTATTGGTTCGAACAGATACTCTTTTTACTTTCAGCGGCATCGAGAGTAAATCCGGCATCGACAACGCTGCAGTCGAGTGATTTCTATGCAGATGGCTTCTTTTTGGCGTCACATATTGCGTGCCGCACGCACTTTTGTCAGGCACTTACAACCTTTCTTTGACACGTTTTTCACCCAACGAGCGAACCCTGTGTGTCTAAATAAATTAATTGAATTGGATATCTTAAGAAACTTTAATGACTGCAGACATGAGACCGAGCACAATGTATGGTTTCTTTAAATTCATAACTAAATGGATCAAGTGAATGTTTATACCACAAAAATTATTTCCCTATATCAAAAGGAACTGTTTTGGATTTCTCATGAAGGCAGAGTATGATGCTTTCAAGAAACACACATAGTGACTACTTGCATTGACTATATTTCCCTTCTTTAACATCATAAGTGCGTCATCATAAACACACCTTGGGCTTCTTATTGTGCCACTAAGACTTAGCCACTATCACTTAATTAATCAGATTTCCACTGTCATTAGATAATTGTCCTCTCAACCTTCGTCCGTCTTAAAACATTTACACACTCAATGTGCACAAGTGCTAGTGATAATTCCTTTCCTCACGATGTCCAGTACTCCAACGGTGCAAATAGTCGTAAGCTGTTATAAAATAAAGTGCAGAATTTTGTGCACAATGATGGCATGCAGTTAGATAGTAAAATTAAGTATCAGACGACACTTTGCAAAGCAAGAAGAAAAAAATATGCGGTGAAACGCGACCAAAAAAACGAATACAACGCCTTCGCCAAAGTGCAGAGGGGAGAGAGGAGCGACGATTTGAAGCCACCTTATGGCGGCCACGTCACGTGATTCCAAGATGGCAGCGCCCATGTGACGGAGTTTGAAGAGGTCTATTAATTTCTGGTTGCCACGGTGACACAAAGCATATTGTCTGTAGTTCGTACCTGTGTGCCCCATTGTCCGTAGTTCATCGTTCGTGGGTCGTTCCTTGCGATCGACAGGAGAAGGTGTGGGATGTGTGTGTAATGTCTCTTTCTGATTGAACCTAAACAGAAAAAAAAGCAACTTAGAAATTGTTGACTTGCTTCTAAGGAGTTTTGAAGATCAAGAAGAGTGATGGGGATTTGTTTTTAATTTTATTTTTTTTAAACAGAAACTGTTTGCTTGCATAGAAACAGGCTGTCCACTGTTGAACTGGTGGCATCATTATCTGGGCAAAGGTTTCAATTTGTTGTGGCAATAAAGCTTGTATTTATTTTTCGAGGCCCTAAAATTCGGATCACTCCAGGGAGAAGAGCAGTGCATGTCTTTCCAACTGTAAGTGCTTTGGGCTTGAAGGACAGGTCTACGGCTTATCAGACCAGGGGTCCGATTTTGGTCACCACTAGAGCGAAATTTAATTTCCTCTCGTAGAGCATGCTGAAATTGGGATTGTCTGCTATTTCACGTTGAAGCCATTGATGGCTTGCACTTCATTTGCAAATCTCAAGTTCTCCTGCCGTACACAAGCTAACATTGACCGGTGGATGAAGCAGTACTAAAGACAGGCACATCGGAGGCCGAGGCGGCCTCGCCGATTGGCTCAAAAGTGCCTCATTGGCCGATTATGCGCAAGCTGTGGAACCACGTCCAATCAGCAGCCAAGGACACACTTGCTCTCGCCTCAACCAAAATGGGACCCCTGGTTTGGTTGTTAAGTAGCCGGGGTCTTTATGCTGTTTTGTACAGGAGCTTTCCTTGTGTATGTCTATGCACATTGACACCTTTTTTATCTTTATTTATTAATGATTTCCATCGCTTGTGAAGTGAGAGAGAGGAGCATGCAGTTTTGTAGCATACAAAATAACGTGGTAGGCTTGTTGGGCTTTGAGTTTGCATGTCTGGGCGTGACTATGTTAAGCAAGGGTACTCTTGCATGGATACGGTAGCCTGGTGTCTGGGAGGCCACGAGGGATTTAAGAGCCACAGTAGAGGAGTCTGGATATTTTATAACAAAAAATAAAAAGTTTATTTACCTGTACATTTGTTGTGGAGTTTGTATCTAAAAGTCTGCACC
Source organism: Ixodes ricinus (assembly GCA_037355805.1). Lineage (NCBI taxonomy): Eukaryota > Metazoa > Arthropoda > Arachnida > Ixodida > Ixodidae > Ixodes > Ixodes ricinus. The sequence goes on from JAZHYW010012606.1 coordinate 9,587, forward strand.
AGCTTTGGTAGGGATGGAGAACACAAACTCTTAGCATGTGCACCCTTCTTCTATTGGCGACGAGACGTTTTGGTGGTGCCACCTCGCGGGCACCCTCCTGTGACGGAGCTGGTAGGATGCGAGGAGACGACGCAATATGTCAAACCACAAAGTGGCTATGTTAGTTTGCATCTTTGCCGCTTAAAAACTGTTTATTTCTTAAAGAAATGTGTATGACGTTTTTGTGAGTGATCGTTCTAATGAATAACAATGTCTCAAAGTTGATTTCTATATTAAAAAAAAGAAAAACTTTAAAATATTCAAAAAGCAAACTCGGAGCTTCACATTACGGCGTGCATCAGGGCTATTCACAGCCCCTCTGATTCTTGTTTTTTCGGATCTGTTGAGGCTTCTGTAGAAAAAGGTTTTGCATTTACCAGAGCAAATGACATGCTGTCGTCTTATACTCTGTTCACCGGTGTTAAACTGAGACTGCAGCCAAAGCTACAAGCGCAAGCTAGCCTGTGCTCCTAAATTTGAGACGTGCATTTCTAGCACGACTGCTCGTTCTGCGGAAGAACGCTTCAAAGCAGCGACCTCGAGCTCTCAGGCTTGTTGCATTGGCTGTAGTACAGCTGTGCACACGCGCACAGTTGTGTTGCAAAGAGCCGCACACTTGTTTTAGCTACATCGAGCTTGCCGATAACCGACACTTCTATCCAAGTGTGACTCGACAGTTGCTGACAACCAAATACACTGACGCTTAGCTCATTCCACCTAAAGTATGTGGCAAAAAAGTTTGTCAGATTGCGATTCCGGCTTGAAAGAAAAGCAGAAATTTTCATAAATTAAATTGTCGGACATGGCTCCGGCAAATTCAGGCGATTCATTTATTTGTTCTAATTTTTACTAAGAATTGGTTACAAATTTAAAATCGCTCGCTGAGGAGCTCATTGCACGTTATGTGCATTTGGGTCTGCGAAACTCAACATACAAACAGTAATTCATAGCAGAAGTATACCTAATTTTTGGAACACTGCAGTATTACCGACTTACTAGATTTAAAACTTCAATCGCTAGGGGGATTTGCGGCAACCAGGTGAATAAGCAGGAATTTAATTAAAACGACTCCGGAAGCCAGCCACTGCTTCTTCCTGCCAGTTATTTTGAGGAAATGTTCACTGGTTTTCAAGATTCAAAAAGCAATCAACTTGGAACTAATGAAACCAGCACTTGCAGAACACATTGGAAGGATACATGAAGTCGCTTTCACTGAAGTGTTTACTACACACACGAGTCTGCTTTCCTATTTTCAGTTTAGTGAAACATTCCTTTCTCAGATTTATTTTGTTTGAATCAGAAGAAAAGAATGAAAGACGTTCACAACTCCCTGTAATGTTGAATTAAAGTGCAGCTCTTGAGGAGGAGGAGGGTATGCCCCTCCTCCTCTTTTGCTCCTCTCCCATTTAGCTAGAAATTTTCGCTCCATTTCCCGCTAAATTGAGCGGAAAAATTGCCCAGCTAAATGTAGCGGTGAAATTTTTATGCTCAATTTAGTGGGAAATTTTTCTGCTAAATTAGCGGAGAAATGTACTAATTTTGAAGGGAAAGTTTTCTGCTCAATTTAGGGGGGAACTGTTTCTGCTAAATTTAGCGGGGAAATTTTCCTCTAAATTTGGCGGGGAAATTTTTCTAACATTAGCGGTGAGCTTTTTCTGCTAAATTTAGTGGAAAAATTTTTCCGCTAAATTTAGCAGGGATTTTTTTCTGCTAAATTTAGCAAGGAAATTTTCCCGCTCAATTTATCAGGGAACATTTTCATTTAATTTAGCGGAGAATTTTTTCCCATTAAATTTAGCAGGGAAATTTTTCCAATAAATTTAGTGGGGAAATATTTTCGCTAAATTTAGCCAGGAAATTTTTTTGCTAAATTTGGCCGGGAATTATTTTTGCTAAATTTAGGGGGAAAGATTTCCGCTAAATTTTGTGGGTAATTTCTTCCACTAAATTTAGCAGGAAAATTTTCCGCTAAATATAGCGAGTGAATTATTTCCGCTAAATTTAGCGGGCAAACTTTCTGCCGAGTGTTGCGGAGAAATTTTTTCACTAAATTTAGCTGAGAAATTTTTCCACTCAATTTGCTAGGGAAAGTTTTCTGTCATTAAATTTAGCGGGAAATTTTTCCTCTAAATTTAGTGGAGAAATTCTCCACTAAATTTGTCAGGGAAATTTTTCTATTAAATTTAGCGGAAAATTTTCCACTAAATTTAGTGGCGAATTTTTTCCACTAAATTTAGCAGCGAAATTTTACTGCTTAGTTTAGTGGGGACATTTTTTCGCTAATTTTAGCGGGAAATTTTCCCTCCTAAATTTAGCGGGAAATTTTTCTCGCTAAATATAGCTGGAAATTTTGCTGCAAAATTTAGTGGGGAATTTTTTTCACTAAATTTAGTGGGGAAATTTTTCCGCTAAATTATGGCAGAAAAAGTTTTTCGCTAAATTTGAGCGGGGAGTTTTTCCGCTACACTTAGCGGGGAAATTTTCCCGCTAAATTTAGTAGGCAAAGTTTTCCCATTAGATTTAGCAGGGAACGTTTTCCGCTAAATTTAGAGAATTTTTCCGCTAAATCTAGCGAAGAAAATTTTCTCTTTCTCCTGCTCCCTTGTTTTCCCTCGTGACGTCACGTGTGACATCAATATGGGGAACGTCCCACAATGCAATGCGCGGTCACGTTAACGCCGCTCGAGCCGGAGACGGTTGCCTAAGAGCTGCGCTCTAAATATCCACCCTATTTTTCGTGGTAGATGAAGTGGGGTAAAGCGCTGCTGGCGCTGGATATTCTATTTTCATCATCCAGCTTTTTCCATGGGTGTAGCCCGAAACAACCCGTTCCCGTTTTGACTTGTCCCGTTTCGACCCATTCCCGAAACAACCTTCCCGTTTGAACTCGTCCAGTTTCAATCTATTCCCGAAGCGCCCTCTCCATTTGAACCCGCCTCATTTCAACCCATTCTCAAAACGCCCTTCTTATTTGAACCTGTCGTTTCAACCCATTGGTACAAGGCCCTGCATGTCTCAACCTCCTCGCTAAAAGTCTCCATCATTCTAATTCTGGCCTGCGCACCTTTTCTGCTGAAGAGTATGTTCTGAAATATTTTTGCATGTCAACGTATACTTAAAATATACATTGCAGACAAGCTTCAACGTAATATATTCCCACTTAAAACACTTTTTCTTTTGTTTCTTAACATGGTCCCAAAACACGCAACCGTGAAACGGACTATGTACATTGCACGACACTGCTACCGCAAACACGATGTTGCCGCTTCGTTACTAGCTTCCATCAGGATTTTTGCAGGGCAGCAGGATGGACCATGGTTGGTGCACCGTCGTGCGACAGTTCTGTTTACATTTTAACGTTTCTTATAAAACTTGTACAAGTATAAACACCGCTTCCTTTTCTGTTTTTGTAAGATGACGAACGAAGACGTCCTGTGGCAAAGTGGTTAGTTGGGTGAGTTGGTAATGATTGAACATGGTTAAAATTGCGCACAAATAGAAAGGAACAGTGAAGAGGGACGAGAGAAGAGACAAGCGCCAACTCACTCTCTGCACTGGTAACAGCGATAACTGCTACGCTCGTTTGCCATAAGCGCCAGGAAAGCATGTAAAGTGTGACTGCTGGTGATCAAATCTTTAAGGTTGTTTCGGGAATGGGCGAATTGAGGTCACCAAGGAGGACAGACATTGGACTTTTGAGCTGACCCAACTGATGACGAACAATGATTAAAGTGGGAAGGTTGTTGCGGGATAGGGCGAAAGGGGAAATAGGTGAAATGAGAAGGTCATTTTGAACCGGGTCGAAAGGGGAAGGTACGAGCAGGAAGGTTGAAATGGGCATGGGTTGAAATGGGAACCACCCTTTTTACTGGGGTAGAGAACAGCGCACTACCATCTGAGCGTTTCGACAGGTCAGCTCCAAAAGTGTTTGTTAGCACAGCTACGCGTGCCACGGTTTCAAGCTTTGTCAAAATCTCCTGCCACAAATACCACTTCACCAAATAAAGGCAACGCGTGAGATAGGCTTTGCCGCGGGATTCAAGATCTGTGTGGTCTGTCCCAGAGTGTCCTACCCGTGACGTCTGAAACAATGATAGCTAGAGAAGTGCCCCCTGTAGTTTGCGCACGCCGCTAATATATACTCGGTCTCACTAAAATGCAGTACAGCCAAAGCTACGGGGCCTATACTTTTCAACACTTATGACTGAAAGCATTTCATGCCTTTGGCCTATCTTAGTTGTCTATATAAGAAAGGGCTGTATACTTCTTTGGTTTGTGTGTGTTAGTTTTGCATTTTTTTCCGATACCTTTCTCCAGCCAATGAGTGCCTGAGTAGAATGCTCTATATTCCACTGTATCTGACGTTGTAGCAATAAGCAGCTTACACAAAGTTATTTCTTTGGCGCATTTCAAACTACCCATGGCACAAGCCAGAAAGGTCCACTCAAAATCTCAGAAACCAACCAAAAAGAGCAATGAACTGAGCAACACTTATGTCGCCTGGAAATATAAAAGTTCATATAATCTGATCAGTCATTATATCTTCCTCTCTCGGTGCCTTTGGCTCCAAAATCGGTGAGCTCTCGAGCTTTGTCAAAACTCTCCGAGTTGCGCGAGAAAGGCATATACACCCATCAGACTCGTCGCTTACAGGTAGAGCTCCTAGGTGGCGCCACCGCTCCGAAAACGGGATGCGAACAGCCCCTACAGGGCCTACACTCCTTCAAGAGCCGGATGCTTCTTGAATGAGCCGAGAGCGCACGAAGTGACAGGCAAGAGCGGATTAGTATGAATGCTGAAGCAGGGATTTCCCCAGACCCCCCCCCTAGGGGGGTGTACACCCCCCTCAGTTTTCCCTAAACACACACCCCCTAACCTAAAAAAAATGGAAAAAAAAAATTTTTTTTTTAGATTAAGTAGAAAACATTATTTTTCAGGTGTATATATAGAGAAAGGGAAACATACATTATGGGTATGAGCATTTGATTAATAGACATCTGTAATTTAGCTAGTGGACTAAAAAAGAAACAGTTTTATATTTTATCTAGCCTTACCTCGCATCGCCTCCCCCCGAGCCATTGGGACCCCCCCCCCCCCCTTGATTAGAATCCTGGGGAAACCCCTGTGCTGAAGTGTTTATTAAGAGTGTTATACGGCTGGCTCCCAGCAGGTTCTCGTAACAAAACCACGGAACTGAAAAGCGTCGCACGCAAACTGATTCGGGAGGCACTCACTTGATAGAATGACGTTTTAGCGAACCCTGACGTTTCAGCGAATGACAGTTCAGCGAATAGTCGGGTTTACGGGTGGGCCAAGTGGTTTGACATTTTTGTAATGAGCCTCCGCGAAGCGGCGTAGCGCAGCGCGAAAAAAGGGGGAAAGGGGGGGGGGGCTTAACGCGAGCCTCCGTTATTCGCTGAAACGTCGATTCGCTCGTGTGATATGCACCCAAAGGAATGGCGAAAACGGTACTATTGGTTTTCAACAGACAACAAAGTTGACCTGAGCCGACGCTACGAGGTAATGGGACCAATGAAGCATGCATCAAAATCGCTAGCCTTTTCTGTTTACGATAGGTTTACCGACGCTAAAGCACGTACAGAAACACGACGGACAGCCTGATGGCGCGCTTTTGGACGCTGTTTGATTGGTCCCATCAGCAGCCATCAGCCTCGCAGCGTCGGGTGCCGACGGCGTGCGAGCGAAGGAGCAGGAGGTTCCCACTGATCTCAATGACAACTGCTGGATCGCGTTTGCCCGCTCCGGCGAATGCAGGTCACTGGCGGCCATCTTTTTGGCAGAGCAGAATGTCACCTCTAGCCAAGCATACAGCTGCTGAAGCCACTCCGGGCAGCCACCATCATCCATCCAGCGGTGCAGACGGCATTTTGGCAGCGTTGCGATGGCAGGGTCGCCAACAAGATATGCGTGGTGATATCCGCGATCGACGGAAATGGCTTGACAAAACATGCCCCGGAAACTGCTGAGCGGTAACCCGGATCGTATGCGGACCCGGTGAAAGTTTCACGAAATCGCGCAGCACCGGGGAGAACAGCACAGCACGCATCGAAAGTCGCACCGGCAGCGGACGCCGGCCGTGGTCTGCTTTCGACGCGAGCTGCGCTGCTTTCCGGTGCTGCGCGCTGTAGAACTTTCGCCGGGTCCTCAAAGACGAGGCTACCGTTCACGCCGGGTTTCAAGAATCTGCTTCGTCGAACAACTTCAATCAAGCACGAAATATCACCCACGGTACAGTGCACCAGATCTACGGCTATTTTATGGCAGCCTGCCGCCATTGCGCCGTCCGCCATATAACTATGATGGCTAGAGATGATATAACTCTACCAAAAAGATGGCCGACCGTGGCCGCATTCCCGTCCATAGGCGGTGCTGGTCAAACGCGATCCACACTTGGTCATTGAGATCAGTGGAGCTCCGAACGGAGTCACTCGAGTCGGAGTCAGTGTGCTCAACCGTAGGGTAATTACCCTACTTGTAGGGTTTTTTAGGCCTTTTGGTGTGCATTGTGAGTTGTAGGGCTGTCCGGCCATTTCCCGCACAAAGTAGGGTATTTTCAGACGCTGCTTCTTCCACGGCGAGCATAATACAACCAGCAAAAACACAGTAAAAAAAGAAAAGCTGCCTTGCATAGCTTTGAACCCGATGTGTTGCCACCACCATGACATCATGCAAAACGAAAGTATCCAATTTGCAAGACGTGCTTACAGAAAGCACTACACACAAGTTGGAGTAAAGCCCCTTCATGTTTAAAAAGTAGCGCAAGGTGTGTCAATGCACGAGGCACGTGCAACGTGCAGCCATTAGGAAGATCATGCGGCATCATAGCACAGCACTAAGCTAGATTTCAGACACCACGTTCTTGTGGCGTGCCGCACGTGTCTCGATCATTTCTACAACAATGAATGGCGCCACTTTTGCCAGGATAGAGGGGCTTTATATTCGAGAGTATACACGAACTCATCTCTGTGACGTCACGGCGCGGTGGTGGCGCGTCGGTCGCACTTCCGGTCTGGGGCTGTGGGCAGAAGTCCCCATGCCAGGCGTGTATTCCTGCGTTGTTTTGATAGGAATCAGACAAAAACCTGCCTTCTCGTCAAAACGCCGCGACTGGGGCCGTACCAAAAGTGTCGAGAAAGGTTTGAAGGTCAGTTTTCTCATGCTCGGTTCGATATGTGCCGTGAAAGGGAAAAGCAGACGCCGTCGGACAACGATTGCTTGGGCGGGAAGCACTTTGGGTTGAATTCACGGATACTTGTGGTCATCAGATTTATTTGTTTTGTTCCAACATGAACGCCAGAAAACGGTCAAGTTGTGCGGACCACCTGCGGACTACGTTCAGTGCGTCTTCAAGTTCAAACGGCCGCCTTATTGTTCGAACTGTCGTCTGCTCTTTCAAACGTTTCTGCTTGTCGTCTGCTCTCTTAGACGAATGCCGGTCCGTAGAGCAACTGTTGGCCCGGTACTTGCGATAAGAAGTAAGTGCAGGCCTCAAAAGACTTAAATTTGAAGGTTGGTAAGCAGGCTCGATGAAAACAGTAGATACAAGGAGATGTTGATCATTGTTACCGACCCTCACCGACTTGTTATGCCTAATTCAGTTGGTCCGATTCTGCTTGCGATTTTCAGTATCGACGTTGACCATCTCAGCTACGGTTCACGGTTTTGCAGCCCGAGCGGCGTCGCGACTGAAAATTCCGAGCGAAATCTCATCATGCGAATCAGGCTTTAGCGTACATTCTGCGGCGTCCACGCGGAATGAATCGCCACATGTCACATTATTCACGCGAGGTTTTGCGGTGTAACGAGCCTCGGTAATTTGGCTGACGCCGCTCAAGATAATCAGACATCGCCAGGGAGACGTAGAACCAACAATTCGAACGCGAAAAAGGGCAGGGGGACTCACGCTGACGCCGACAACATCGCATTTCAATGGTGTGTTTATGGGCGACGGCGAGTTTCTTGCCCACACCCTCATCGCGCATGCGCGGCGCCGGTGGCGTCCGCTAGGGGCGCTCCGTGCGCTCCGGTTTGTTTGTAAACATGAGTTGGTGTATAGACCATTTGCTGTATTACCTAAGCATCAAGGAGAATGCAGGGATTGGTGTTCCACGCGCCGCACGCGCACGCCTTCCCCGTATAAAAGATTCGAAGTAAATAACCAAAACAAAGCGTTGACGAACGCGCGTGCAAGATGCCATTTGTTTTAGGTATTTGCTTTACAAAAGTTGATACTGCTGACGCCAGCACGTGCGGCGCGTGGAACACCAATCCCTGCATTCTTCTTGATGCTTGGGTAATATTGCAATAGGTCTATTGGAGAGCTGGAGCAAGTGGGAGAGGTGGGAGGACTGGGAGTGGCACAGAGGGAGTTTGGAGCCAGAAGAGGTATCTTCCCAGTGGACATGTTCCCCGCAATTTTTCTCTGATAATTCTGGTCCATCCGGCGGTCCTTGTTACACCTACGAAACACGTGGCACCGTGGGAGAAACCACGCCAAGCCCACCAGAACCGGCAGCCACCTGTTCAACTGGGCTTTTCTAGGCGCTGACGTAAAGTGCGCACGCTGCAAATAACTATAGCTGGAACTAACACTTGTCCTGCGCGCTCTTTTTTATGGCACGTTGCAATTAACTCTTTCCTTACCACGCCCATAGAGCGTCGATCACCGATGATCGACGAGTGTACAGAAACCGATTTCAAAGCTCCCGTGGAGCTTCCCGGCACGTTGTGCAGTCGGTAGGCAGTTGGAAGACTCTAGTTTGAGTTTTTATTTTGGGAGCTCGTCTTTGACGACAAATCGGCTAAACATATGGGTTGGGGATGTCTGTGCGCTCGCTACATCACTGTTGTACTGATGATACACAGCGGACATGCAAGCATGGTGTTCTAGAATAACACAGGTATGCGCGTGCATACGTGTTCTGTCGCTTTGTACTGTATTAATATTACCTTATATCATCATAATCCATGCAACAGTATTATTTGAACAAAGATTTGCCTTGTAGGGTAAAATGTAGGGTAGTAAGAAACATTCGTAGGGCAACGTAGGGTTTTCTGGATGTTGGCGTAGGGTATCTTCGAAAAATAGGTTTGGCAACTCGGTCTGGCAACACTGGGTTTGGCAGGCGGTCGCCGGTTTGAATCGGGGCTGTTAAGTTCAAACCTTCAGTGCGCGCATAGACGTGTTTTTAGTCGCGGGATATGCGGGAGTGAGGTGCGCGGTTGGCCCAAGGAAGTGCCAATAGTCAACAGCGAGAGGATCGGGCGACGTTTGGCGATCACGGCTTCTCTTTTGGGCGGCCGTTGAAGATGCCTCCAAAGTCCAAACCAAGATCAAAAAAGGAAAAGCAGGAGAAGACGAGGGAAACCCTAAATGTCAAGGAGGGCAGCGGTAAGGACTTGGACGACCGCACATTGAATGACGAAGATGACGAAACACCGACGCCGAGACGGGAAGGAGGGGCGAGAAAGGCGATGAACAGCGAGGACGGAATGGTAAAGTGCGAGGGATGCGACCGGTGGATATACCTGGAGGCGACGCCGTTCGACACGTTGGGGGAGGCAGAGACCAGCCGATACAGATGCGCTCTGTGTATAAAGATTGAGGTGTTGAAAGAGACGCTGGAGAATGCCCTGGTGAAGGCAAAGGAGGAATGGAGGGGACGAGAGGAATGTCTCAAGACACTCCTCGAGGCAGAAAGGGAAGCGAGGAAGGCCGAAGAGCAAAGGAGAGGAGATCTGGAAAGGCGAGTTGCAGAGCTCGGAAAAGCACTGGAGGAAACACAGAGGTCCTGGGGACGAGAGCGGAGGGAGAACAACCCGGGAGCAACACAGGGAGAAAACCAGCGGACGGACACTGATGAAGATGAGGAAGGGGCAAACGCGACATTGCCTGTGGATCCAGGGAGAGACAGGAACAGGTCCGACAGCAACCGGAGGGAGAGTGACAACAAGGAAAGAGAGGCAAGGGAAAGAAAGGAGCACTCGACGGAGCCAGGTAACAAGGAAGCGCCGAAGCCGCCCAGAGCTCATCCCACGCAGCCCATGCAACCCGAGCCCATGCAACAGAGAAGGGCAGCGTCCACACCACTAAGACCACCAAAGGAGGTGAAGAGAGAGATCATTGTGGCAGGCGATGGGAATGTGGGGAGGTTTGCGGAAGCACTGGTTCGAGAAGTAGGGGTGAAAGACAGCGTGGAATTCCTCTACCAGGAGGGAGCAACTGTAGACCAAGCCCATGAGGCCATTCGGGAGTACGAAGAGCTGGCCCGGAAAATCCCCAGAAAATATGTGCTGCACCTGGGCTGCACTGAGGTCCTCCAGGGTAAAACGGAGTACCTGACGGCAAAGCTGGAGGAGACATGGAAGGAGAGGGGGCTGAAGTTATCATCTGCTCAGTACCACAGGCGACCAACCGGGACAAGGAGAGGCAGAAGGAGGTGGTCAAAGCAAATACAAGCATCCAGGCGATGTGCCAGAGGATCGGAGCACGTTTCCTGGACGTGAGTAAGGGGCTAAGCGCGAAGAGTTTCACCAGGGAGGGCATGCGCTACACCTACAGAGGGGCAAAGCAACTGGCTGGAAGGATTGCGGAGACGGCAGCCCCTTTTTTAGGGAAACCGACCAACCTGAAGATGCCCCGGAACGCCAGCAATGGGAGAAGGAGTGTGCCGAGTGTAGACGCCCTGTGGCAAGTGCTGGAACAACTGGTCAGAAACCGACATGGATACCTCCAGCAAGGGAACAGACACAGGCACTAGCCGGAGGTGGGGGAGAACAAACAAAAAGGGGAAGGGGGAGAGAGAGGGGGTCCACACAAAAAGTGGAAAAAGGATGAGTAAGGCAGCAAAGGACCGGAAAACAAAACGGAAGAATAGGAGAGTAAAGAAAAAGCAGAAAGAAATGAAGATTGTTTTTCTAAACATGCAAGGCGGAAGAAGGGCAGGGAAATGGGAAGAGGCGTTCCAGATGATCAAGACGGACAAAATTGGGGTATTCGCAGTGGCAGAAACACATCTTAGGGAAGAAGAAATGCCTCCGGAGTGTGAAGGGATGCTGTGGGAGGGGGTAAACAGAGAGGGAAAGGAGAGAAGAGGGGGTGGGGTTGGGTGTTTTACTGAGCCGGGGTGGCAGAGACAGAGCCCCAAGTGTCAGGAACACGTCTGGATAACCGGGAAGCTGGCGGGACAGGAAGTGGCGGTGGCGGTTGTTTACCTCTGGACTGGGACAGGCAGCAGGGAGAGGAACCAGGAACTGGTGGAGTGCATCAAGAGGGACTGCAACGGACTGAAGAGGCCTACCATCATAATGGGGGACTTTAATGCCCACCTAGAAGAGTTTGATGGCCGAACGGACCACAATGGAAAACTAATGCTGGACATGGCAGATCACCTGAACATGGTAATAGCCAACTCAGAAAGCAAATGCACAGGCAAGACTACGTGGACGGCCAGAGAGACAAGTTCCACCATCGACTACTGCCTGATGTCCCCAGAGCTGTACGAGAGACTAAAGTACATGGAGATAGACGAGGAGGGCAACAAGAGCCTGGGAAGCGACCACAACAGATTACTGATTGCTTTTGGAGCAAAGCCAGCGGAGGTGAAGAGAGGGTCGACAGGACGGCACAGTATTACTCAAAAGGAGGCCCAAACGACGGCAGAGAAGCTGGAAGCAGAAGCTGAGAACAAAGAGATTGAGGCATGGAACGACATCATGCATTGGTGGACCCACCACTTGGAAAAAGTGGAGAGACCAGCAAGTTACAAGGGGAGGAAAAGAAAGCGTTGGTGGGACGGTGAGGTGAGAGAGGCCATAGGGAGGAGACAGGAAGCATGCAGGAATCTCAGAGGAAAGATCAGAGAAAAGAGAGAAGAGGAAGGGACCCCTCTAGAGAAGGATTCCAAGGAATGGAGGGAGTACCGAAGCAGGAAGCTGGAAGTTACAGCCCTGATCCAAAGCAAGATATCAAAAGCAGACAGGAGGTTCCTGCAGGAATTAAAAGAAGCAGGGCGGGATGCCCCACGCAAGTTCTGGCGGCACATTCAAAGCCAGATGGGCAAACCCAGAGAAGACGCCACACTCGAGGAGGAGACCACGGGGAGACGGCTGGAGCCGAAGGAGGCCATCAAATACATTGAGGAGAGGGTCAAAAGAATGTTCAAAGGGGACAGCGTGGATGGCGTAGACGATGAAGGGGCGGAGGGAAGGTTGGAGCGGGAGGTACAACCAAGCAAGGAGGGCATCACGCAGGGAGAACTAAAGAGGGCTATCAAGAGGATGCAAGCGGCCACAGCCACCGGACTGGACAGGATACCGATGAGATTGGTAAAGGAGCTGGGGCCAGAGACAAGAGAGCTCCTGCGGCAGGCCCTGAGCCGGATCATGGAAAGTGGACACATTCCAGCTGAATGGCGGAAGTCGAAGCTACGGCTGGTGTACAAAGGCCAAGGACCCAAGTCCTCATTCGGCAGCTACCGCCCGATCGCCATCACATCGGTGCTGTACAGACTGTTCATGCAGGTGGTGCGGAACCGACTCCAGACATGGGCAGAGAAAGAGGTCATCTTGGGGGAGCTGCAGAATGGTTTCCGATGGGGAAGGCGGCTGGAGGACAATCTGTTTGTGCTGACGCAAGCCATCGAGATAGCCCAGATGGAGGTCCGGCCCCTCTACCTCTGTTTCCTCGACGTGAACAAGGCATACGACACCGTCGACCATTCGAAACTGTGGAGGCAACTGGCGGGCCTGGGACTCAGCGGAGAGTGGATAGGCCTCATCAGAGAAGTGTACCGGGGGACGGAGGTGGTGACAGAGTGGCAGCACGAGACAACAGCCCCAGTGGCCTGCTCCAGAGGCTTGAGGCAGGGCTGCCCACTGTCGCCCCTGCTGTTTATGCTGTACATTGCAGGAATGGAAAGGAAGCTCCAGGAGAGTGGAGAAGGCTTCACTCTGGAGTACTTGGAAGGTGGGGAGAGGAGGGGAGGGAGACTCCCAGGACTGATCTACGCAGACGACGTGGTACTGATGGCCGACACGTTACATGGGCTACAAGCTCTCATGAACGAGTGTGGAGAGATGGGAGAGGCCCTGGGGCTCGGCTTCAGTGCTCACAAGTCAGGGCTGATGGTCTTTGGGGGAACGGAGGGAGAAGAGGCCGCCAGCCTGTTCATCCAGGGCAACCCGGTGGAGTGGGTGGACCAATACAAGTACCTGGGCGTACACCTGCAGAAGGGACGCAATTACCTGCAGGAACAGGAGACGAAGCTCAAAGCTAAGAGCAGAAGGAACAAGGGCATAGCAACTGCCAGAGCCCTCTGGGGATACAACCGCTACGAGGTCACCCGTGCGGTCTGGAAGATGGTGGCAGTGCCGGGGCTCACGTTCGGCAACGAGGTGTTGTGCCTGTCATCAGGCACCCGGCAATACCTCGAGGTGCGCCAGCGGGAGGTTGGAAGGGCGGCACTGGGTGTGAGCCGAACGGCGCCGAACGAGGCCGTCCAAGGAGACATGGGCTGGTCTAGTTTCGAAGCCAGGGAGGCCCGAGCAAAGCTGGACTTCGAGCGGCGCCTGAGCCGGATGTGTGAGGAGCGCTGGACCAGACAGGCCTTCAAGTACGTCCATCTTCGGAGCTCCCAAACCCGGTGGGTGCGACGGACACGTCAGCTGGCGCAGCGGTACGATGTCGACGGCCCACTACTCTACCCGACCGCGGAACAGCCGGAGCAGCAGAACATCCGCGCAAGGGTGAGCGAGAGCGAGACGCAGCGGTGGGCGGAGGCGGCACGTCGAAAACCCGCGCTGGCCCTGTACGCCAGGGAGAAGCAGGAGGTGCGGAAGCTGAACTTCATGGATAATAGCCAGGGCAGCGCGATGCTCGCTGCCGCCCGAGGCGGCATGCTGCGAACCCGAGTGCTCCAGGCCAAGTACTCAGACGCCGACGTAGGGTGTACCATGTGCGCGCAGGGCGCCGACGAAACTGCGGAGCACATCATCCTGGAGTGCACGGGGCTCGAGCCGGAGGCACAGTGTGGGGTCGAGTTGGCGGTGGCACTGGGTTTTAGGGAGAGCGACGAACGAGCCGACGAACCTCCACCGGTGGAGATCACGAAGAAGAGGTTGCAGTGTTGGTGGAGGAGAAGGCGCCAGGAAACAACTGTGGCTACGCTAGCCGCTAGCCAGGCTTGATCCAGCTTCGCTGGGATCCCCCGTTAAAAAGGGGTTAGCCGCAAATCCAAATCCAAATCCAAAGCGCCTACTAAACGGCAAAAAAAGCCGCGGCTTCAAACCTGCTTCTACGCAATTTCCGCTTCCTCCCCTGTGCCAGACGGTCTCCGAATAAACTAAAAGCAGACGATGGCGAGCACGATCGCTTTTATTTGATGCCGGTATTGAAGTCTTGACAAGGTCGTTGAAGAAAAGTGAGTGACTGTACACACCAGCGCTGCTGTTCGAAGCGAACAAACGCAATCGAGCCCTTCGCTTGGCGGTGCAAAGGCATGCTTCCGTTATAAATACCGACAAAAACGTCGTCAGCACACGCAAAATATAGAGCTCGGCGAATCTTTTTTTTTTTTTTTTTTTTGCAAAAATGTATTACGTGTTGCCGAACGCTCACCCTCCGCCTAAATGTAGCGCTTTAGTGGTCCGCACTAGATGCCAAGATTTCAGAACTGACCATTATCTCGTTCAAAAGTTCTGTGATTTTCAGAAAATTTCAAAGGGAAAAGAAAACTCATTTTTGTCTGTTTCCGGTAACTGGCGTCATTCGAGAGTTTTAGTAGATCGTTCCGATGACTCCGATAACGATACCCGACACTCTGCCGCCGGCTTTGCGCATGCATCATATCGTTATCTGAGGTATCAGAACGATCTACTAAAACTTTCTATTCAGTTCCATAGTCCATATATTCTACAGCTTCCTCGGCAGCCATTTTCCCATTGAAAATTTCAGAGTTCTAAAATGTTGGCATCTTGTTCGAACCGCGAGCGCTATCATTTGGCCGAAGAATGGGTCCTTCGGCGATGTGTAGTTTAAACTTGTTTGCATTTATTGCCCTGGTGCATGCAGGCGTCGTTCATTTGGACGGTCGTCATTTGGGCTAGGCAGGTATCGTGAGGCCGATGCACGGTTCCTGCAGTGACATTTCGCTCGGTTCGTTCACATCGTTACGTGCACTTTCCGTCTTACAAGAGGCAAAGAGTCTTTTCGCACGCTTCCAACTTCCACTGACGCGTCGCAGAGGCGGGATAGGAGGGGATAGAGCGGATCGCGAGCGGCCGTGGCACAACATACGCGACAACGTAAGACTGAGACGCAGCGACGACGGCGTTTGCGCGAAACCGCCGACACCCGGGAGGAAAGATCGGCTCTTCGAAGACAACAGTATGCGGGCCGTAGGCGGCAATCGAGGAAGCTGTGGTGGTGTGCATCCGAAACCGCCGACGCCCAGGAGAACAGACTGGAATTCCCATCCTTCGCCTGAGTCGGAACTACTGCGCTAAATTATGAGGGATTTCGTCGAGAATCAGCTTTACAACAGCAGCGATTTCGGCATATTTTCTATTTTCATTTTTGCAGTAAACGAAACGTTTTTTTTTTTATGGGACAACTTGTAGAAGCATATGTTTCGGAATCATTCTTAATTCAGGAGTTTTGACCACGTATTTTTTTCATGGAAAGTTTAGTTTGTGACGTACGTGTCCTAAATAAAATACTTAAAAAAATTGTCAGAGATTTTTTTTTTTGAGTTCTGTAATGTATGAAATGCGGTATTTAAGAAGCGATCGTTTAAACGTGTTGAGAGGACATTAACCGGTCTCTTGGGGGAGTGAAGAGGAACCTATATTATGTTTTAATAAATTCTCCTTCAATTTAGCGGGGAAGTTGACGGTGCGTAGATGTCGTGGTTACGTGACGTCCATTTCCCCGCTAAAGATAGCGGGAAATGCACGAACGGCCGGACTGGTTTCGAAATGAGGGTTTCGTTTGAAGGCATTTGATGCTTTAATATGTAATCTTTTTGGGAGTTCAGTGTTCCTTTACTTGGTTACGCTACCACACTGCGATCATTGTGGTGGTCCATAAGTCGGTGATAAAATGTTTAAAATATATATTTTAAAACCAGAGGCGTGATGACGGTTGGTTGTTGCAGACCAACAACGATATAGTTTGGAGTGCTCCACGAATGTGGCTGGCGAGAGTTTGTGGTTGCACAGCAGGTGCCGGCGTCGCACCTATTTGAAGGACCTACTGATACATATGGTGAGGAGAACGCACTATAGGGGTCGCAGTTTCATTATCATCATCATCACCCAAACAATCGCTGTGTGGCAAACAACTGAGGCGCCAACACTCCTGGCGTGTGCTGCATATTTGTTTGTCGCGATATGGTGCGCACGTGCTGCGCACCGCAGTGTTCGTAGCGTGCTTTTGAACCGGGTATAGACCATTCCAAAAACGGGCTTCTGATAGGTATACCATTCCGAGAGCTCGAGCGTTTGGCGCGTGTTTCGATAGCTTTCCGAAAGGATGAGCTTGCTGGACTGTGATGTTCCCACGCTGGGCTAGTGATTTTGTAAACATTGGAATGGTGTATATGTACGCGCGGAGAACTGGCAGCACGTGCGCGACGATGAGGACACTCCACCGTCGGCTCTGGTGGAACGCTGCACTCTATGACATGATCGTTGTTGAGCACGTCCTCTCCTTCAACAAGACACCGACTCGCTTTCCGCCGATGTCATCCGTGATTGTCGCAAGAGACAGGGTAACTGAAAAGTGAAGTACGTGTTTTGTGAATCATTCATAAAATACACGGTCGCCGCGCCGGCAATGCCCGATCCAGCGCGCACGGCCGACAGGACGCGGCTGGTCCGGCACGCCCGTCGCGTGACCACGCATGCGCTTGTCTTGCCGTCGCTGTGGTTGGAGGATTAGTTTGCCACACAGCGTTAGTTCTCGAAGTGGCCGCTAGGGAGCGCCACTCCTTGATCTCATCCACAATAGTGATCAGCAACTTGTTACTAATCACGAGAGATCAGTGACCTATGCCACGCTTCAGAAGCACATTTTCGATGTTCTCTGGAGCATTTTATGGGAATTTTCGTTATAATAATGGCAGGAAAAGATGTATTAGGCTTTTTGTCCTATTCGCTCTTTCTCGCGCGGACTGAAACGTGGTGGCGCCAGTGTGCAAATAGTCCCCAACCACTTCCGGCTCTGAACTAGACGGCGGGTTTCGCAGGTATCTGCGAAGTCAAATATACACGCTATCTTCCGGAAATGGCCACTTTATAGCGCTATCAGACTTAATTCACTCGTATTATAAAATAGGGATGAGTAAAAAATTGGGATGTATACGTGAACGGGATGTGCGCCGCGGCTACCCAGTAGGTGTCACCACTGAGTTTGTTACCAAACAAAAAGGGGGCAAACTATATGCTTATTTGACTGCGCTTTCATCACTTCCACAGCACTGCCCCCCCCCCCCCCCCTCCCCTCTTGAAAAATTACGGTAATCACACTGAAACACACGCCCGTCCCATGCGTCAGAGAGTATAGGGAGTTTTTGTAGATGCTTTTCGCCGTCGCGCAACGCTCTCCGCAACCCGCTATGGTATCCGGAACTTTACAGTCAAGGCCATCGGCTCGCAGGCGCAGTAGCGGCTTCGTTGCGGAGGGCTTAGCGGAGAGGGAACGCGTCTACGAAAACTCCCTAGTGAGATACACCTGCAACGCCTCGCAAGAGGAAGGAGCAACCTGAAGAATGGATAGCTGAACAGAAGCAGGGACGTGCTGAGTTCGTGCTCGATGTTCGTGCTCGACGTTCGTCCGGTCTCCAAGCGACACGCGCTTGGCGACCGGAACATCTGGGTATGACATAACGACTGTTCGGAGGTTTTTCGTGTTTTCTTCGCTTTTTAATAATAATAATATAATAATAATAATAATAATAATAATAATAATAATAAATCCTTATTGCACAGTCTTTTGTACAGTGATATCGATGTCCCGCATAAGCGCACAAGCGCTTGTGTGCGGGACCATGGCAACCCAGCAACGCACTCAAACAGAGCATACATCTCGCTCACAACAAAAGTAAATGATGGCAGTCATGCCATCATTGATGGCAGTAAATGGTGGCAGTCACGTGCCTAAAACAAGTTTACACAATGTTAAAATCGGGGTGACGAGTCCGCTGGGAAAATAGATAATACAAGAGAATTGATAACGTTTATAATTCAAACCGACAACACCATTCCTTGAGTTTCTGTTTTGCTTCTTTTAAAGATGGCAAGTCGCGTAAATCTTGAGGAAGTTTATTAAAGTAGGAGGGAACATAGTATTTTCTTAGACGTCGTCCGTAATTTGTGTATACCATAGGGATAGAAAAGGTTTCCGAATGTCTTAGGGTCTTTTGTCTGGTGACTCTGTGCTTGTAATTATTATAATAATCATATTTTATTAGAACAACTAATTTCCTTAATTGCTCAATTTGCAATATTTGGAGGGAGGCCAATTTTTCTGCTTTATCAAGGTTTTCATATTTAGAACCATAGGCAATGCTAGTTGCAATTTTATAAATTAGTTTATTTAATTTTTGTTTTCGGTGGGAAGAACAGGAGCCATACACAGTGATTCCATAACGCAAGAGAGAGCCTCCGAGCGCTTCGTATACTTTTTTTCTGAGTGTAATATCACACAAATTTCTTAGTTTATACATATACGCTAAAACCAATCGTAGGCGTTTTACTCAATTTTCAATGTGGCTATTCCATGTTAAGTTTTCATCAAAAGTTAGTCCTAAATATTTTGTTTCTTGAACATATGTTAATGGAGAGCAATTACAAGAACCACAGTCGCTTGAATGTAAAAAGATAGGATGTATAAGGTTTACTCTTTTTGATGTGCCCGGAAGCACATTAAGTTGGTTTTGGTTTTATTCACAAATATTGTGTTCCATGAAAACCAGTGTGCTAAACTATTTATATCACTTTGAAATATGGGAACAGCATCATCGTAGTTTTTGTGTGCTAATACAATTGCAGTGTCGTCCGCGTATTGAAATAGCTGAGACTTGAGGGGTATTTTGTCTAAATCATTTATGTAAATATTAAATAGTATGAGACCTAAAACCGATCCCTGAGGCACGCCAGAGGTAACAAGCAAAGGTTAACTAAAACTGCTTCCTATCCGTACTCGTTGTGCCCTGTTGTGCAAGTAATTCTTGAAAAACTGAAGAAAGGGACCCTAAAGCAGTGGCGTCACAAGCGGTGGGGGGGGGGGGGGGACCGCCTTGAGTGCAGCGCTCAGGGGGTGTCACAGCGGGCCACGGAGAGCGGGGGAAGGGGGGGAGAGTCACGGCGGGCCACGCGAGAGCGAGGGAGGGGGGGGGGGTGTCACGGCGGTCTACCGCCCCGGGTGCAGCTGACCGTGACGCCACTGCTCTAAAGCCTATGCTCTAATTTACTTAATAACAACTCGTGATCAATTGTATCAAAAGCTTTTTTTAGGTCTAAAAAGCGCTAAGATGATATAATTATTTTCTATTTTTTCATTAATATAGTCAGTAAAATCTTCTAGTAGAAGAGTTGTACTTTTTCCTGTCGGAATCCATACTGACATGCATTCAGTAGGGAAAAGTTTTCACAAAATGACTGCATAATTTTGACTATATACTTTTCTATAATCTGTGATATAACTGGTAAAATTGCTGTGTGTCTGTAGTTGGACATCACCTTTTGATTACCCTTTTTGTATACTGGACGGACTAGTGCCACCTTAAGCATGTCTGGAATTCTCCCTGTTTCTAAAATACCGTTTATTATGGCAACCACAATACTTTTTATTTTTTCAAAATTATAGAATATATCTCTTACTCTAATCCGATCACATCCCTCTGGCTTAGTGAGTGGCGTCTTTTTTATTATATCGCTGAGGTCTTGCTTGAGTCATAGGCGGTAAGTAGGCAGTGTTTGGTGAACCAGAAACATTATTACGGAGCACGTGTGGCTTTCGGTGCTTGGTTTCGCAGATCCTGTATTTCCTTCACAAAGCTGTGATTAAACTTAGTGCTTAAAATGTCAAAGTCTTAGTTACACCTTTGGGGAAAACGAACGTAATACTCAGATTCACTGGATAAAAAATAAAAAACTCTAGAATTCACCTTTAACCCGTTTTTTTTTTCAAAACCTAATCAGCTTTCCTTGTAATATGAAGCGCAGATGTCCTGGTGACCTGTGGCGTATAAAGGCTGGTTCACACACAGCACCGTTTCCTTAGATTTTCTTATGTCGCGTATAAGTCACTCAAACATTCGTGTTTTGAATGTCGCGTGCCAAGGTATCTCCTTGAACTGGTAGCCACGCTTCATATAAAGCGCAGATGTCCTGGGTGACTTGTACGTAAGCTTTCGTGAGAACCGTTTGCGCGTAAGCTTCCGCATCATAACGTAAGAAGACGGTGCTGTGAGAACCAGCCTTCACCCGCACTGCCGAAGCCAAGCGGTTCGCACAGTGCGTTTGACTGCGTTTGACTGCGTAGCGCAGTGAGAACCAGACATCCGCTGCTTATATCGCGTGCCAAGATGACCTTGAATTGGATTCCACGCTTCATACGAAGCACAGATGCCGGTGACTCGCTTTCGCTCCCGCCGCAACGCAGCAAGTTCAACCGGCCTTTACTGGTGACCAATCTATTCGTGGTGTCACGTGACCTGTGAAATGAATCAACAGGGCGGATTTCGGATACTCCGCCATTGGCCGGTTGGAACCTGCTTGGCCCGAGCGTGTAAAGAACGAAATCCTCGGAGCGTGATTTATTCTTTTACGATGAGCCCTATTCTCCTCGAGTGGCGGGCGCCAATTGTTTCGTCTTGACGCGCGAGGACGCGAAGGCGGCCAGAATGGAACACAAAAGAGAATCGCGCTCGGCCGATGGTGCGTCTCAATGGCTGGGGTTCCGCGGCCGCTACTGGTGGTTGTCCCAAGCCCATCGTTTTTACGACGACAGCAGTGCGATTTTCTGTTTCGTTTCCCTGAGAGGGCAATGACCCTACACAACAACAAAGGGGAAAAGAAACTCTAGAACGTGCTTTGATTTACGTTCGTTAGTACGTTTTAGCTTCTTATAGCCCCCTTTTCGGCGAGAGGAAGAAGCTTATTCTTTTATTTAACCTTTTCTTTCGGGGAAGCTTTGGCTTTGTGGTTTTAGTGCAAACAGGTCGATCCACCGAAGCGTTGTTCGTATCGTGGCTGGAAGATTACGGGCGCCCACGCTTTCTATTGATCGCGCGAACGCGGCTCGTGCGTGGGTCGGGGAGTCTGGCTGGCGCGAGCCGCGGGGTTTGAACCGGAGTCTTGGTCTTCTGCGCAGCGCGTGGGCGGATGGGTTGAATGGGAGCTGCGGTGAATGAGGACTCCTTTTTCATCTCCCGCTCTCTCGCTCGGTCTCTTCCGCCTGCCTTCACGCACAGGCGCACGCCTGAGTTGGATATGGTTTTGGATGCTTTATTCGGCGGCGGAGCTTTCGCATGCGCGAGAGTGCGAGTGGAGAATGCGCTTACCTTGACTTTGAACTCGCGATGGGGTCAAGCTTGTCGACGCTTGTTTACCGGAGCAGCCGACGAGCCGAGTTGCCTCGTGGAGTCGGTTATTGAAGTTGGGATTGTTTTTCGGAGATGATGTATCTACGTACGCGTATTGAATGAACGTGGGCATGTCTGCGTGATAAGTTTGAGATTGGTCCGCAAGCTGCCTTTAACACACACACACACCGCACCACACACACACACACACGCACACGCGCGCGCGCGCACACACACACACACACATATAAATATATACTTTTTTTACGGTTACAGCTGTTATTTTGCGAGGTTTCGCAGCGGATTCCCGGGTGTATTACGTGTAAGGTCTTCGTGGCGCGTGACATCAAAGTGTAATGTGACTTTGTGGTGTAAGGTGACGTCACAGTATCACGTGAAGTCATAGTGTCACGGAGCATCGTTGTGTTTGTCTGAGAAATTGTTTCGCTAATTTTAGCGGAAGAGGGTTTTGCGCTAAATTTAGTGGGCATTTTTTTTTTACTTACTATGCTTTAAATTTTTTGCGGAAAAATTGTGTCCGTTAAATTTACCAGGAACATGCCTGTGTGCAGTACGAGTGTGTGTAGTCTGCGTTTATAAGAGTGTGCAGCGCGTCGGCTGATGCCCAGTTCACATGCAAACCACGGCAAAGGACCAAGATTTTTTTTTACAGATTTGTTTTGGTTTGGACGGAGTGTGTATGAAAGAGCACTTTTGCGGAGATTGACGCCCGATCTATACAGTATCACATATTGTTTAGCGGGACAGGCCAAGGTAAATGTCACCGTATTGTTGTTTAACAGGTTAACATTACGTGTACACCTTTCCAGCGATTATCACCCAGAGTCTAAATGCTCAGTCATTGGACTGCGCGACGCATATTCGGCGTCTGACATTTCTCAGAAGAAAGCTACAGCGCGTCAACCAGTTTATTAGCGACTCCAGCGAAATCGACGCCGCGTAGCGGCAACGCTGAAAGCTCAGAGAGGAGAGTCGTTTGGACTCTGTCGTCTGCTATCGCTGCTTGGTCCCCGTAGGCAGCATAGAAACAAACATCGTTTCCAGTAATTATTTTTATGCTTTCGCCGTGCCATTCCTACGCACTGACTAGACGGTTTCTACTGTCGAAAAAATCACTTTGCTTTCATATATGTAACACCAATTTTACGCTGCAGGGCAAGAAGATTATGGTGGTCGCGTGCTGAACGACTAAAACGACCTCCTTTCGTCCGCCATTTTTGCCTGACCAGCGCGCCCCTATAGTTCGCTGGAGTACTGCCATCCTGCTCGCCTTGAGTAATAGACATTGACTATATACTTGATCTTCAGATTCTTCACATCAGATACTCCAAAAACAATTGAATGAAGTCTCTAAGGCGGTGTGATAAGGTGCGGGGGCGGGGTTTTTGTCGCTTCTTTGTGATTAGTAGATTTTGGCGTTCTTATCGGCTAATGACACAATCTACCTTATTGTGTGCAAAGCGGTTTATGAAGTTGTCACGGTGGCTCTAGCTGTCGCAGTGGCTCAAACTATATCTGGAGGGAATGAGCACATTACCTTGTTGCTCTGTTTCCGTTCTATTTATATGAGGCAATATCCAGCTACAACTGACTCATCTATTTTGTTCTCTCTCTTTCTTCCCCTATCTCAATCCTTTTTTTAATTCTTTTTTCCCGTTTAATAGTTTTATTATATCCTTATTTCCTTCCCTGCACCCTCTTTTATCGTCCTATTCTTGTTTCCTTCCTCCTCCCTCTTAAACACCCGCCCTCCCTCTTTCTTCCCTCAAAGGTTTACCGTTTAGTAAAAGTAAAAAAAAGAAAAAATTATTTGGCTTATTTTTCTTTATACATACGGCATTCCTCCGTTTTCAAAAAAATAGGTCGGAAGAGCTCAAATAAACTGCCTCCTCCTGTTGCTCCGCTAGGAGACTGTATCGTATTAGTGCCGTAGTCCAGGGAAAATCCCTTCCCCACAAAGGTGCACCCTTCGGTCCTTCGGAACAAGATTACGGCGTAACTGCCGGCCGAGCTCGGCGCTGTTTCCAGGTCATTTCACCGACTCGTGGAACGTGATGTCCGGCTCTCGGCGTCGGCAACGTCTTTCCCTTGATCTTCCATCTTCTCCGCACAAAATCGCTCGGGTGTCCCCCTGGAGGGCTCGGCGTCCCTTTTGGGGATACGCCTCTCCGGCTCTCGGTTGCTATTGTTGTTTGTTGTTGTTGTTTTGTCGAAGCTGCATAGCGACCATACAGCGCACAACATAACAGAGTGCGACAAAATGAAGCGAGGCATTGGGGAGGAGATCGAACAGTCGCGCCTCTAGTGGTGCGCTTCAGCTGTGGGGACAACAAACCGTATTTTCTTGTTTGTTTTTGATCCGAGAAATGGAAGATGACGATTCGAAGGCCGCTCCTCGTGCGACCAAAGCACTGGTCAGAGCGAAGCGCTCGTGCCCAGACCGTGCTCAGCCAGGCTCGATTTCTTTGTTATGCTGTGTTGGTAAACACCGGGCTGTGGGGACAACAAGCTCGATAAAGCGCCCCCTATACTTCGATCTCCTGCCCAATAGCAGCGTGTGATGAAATTGCGCGCGCAACATAACTGTACTTACTAAAGCAGCCCAACCCGAGCCCAAGTGCCTCGAACCCCCACTCTATTTGTTATCACAAGAACAGCGCGTTACACGAAATATATTGTCTTCACGAGGAGTAAGGTATGTAAAGCCCTTTATAAAGCCACGCTCCCGCCCCCAGAAGTCTGAGCACAACGCTTGAGATGGAGTGTTACTTCGCCCCGTCTCTTGAGCTCTATACTTCGTTTCAGCTTGGGTCCAGATGCAGGCGATGCTACAAGCGCGAGCTCCGGGCTTTCAGCGTCCCTGCCAAGCACGCACGCTCGTGCAATGCAAGCACTGTTCAGGGCCACATGCTCGCGCTCGTAGCATCGGCTGCGTCTGGACCCAAGCTGAAACAAAGTATAGGCCACTTTTAGGCCAAACACCGCAGCTCTGTCCCTGCTCCTGTCCCAAGTTCAGTCTCTGGCGCTTTCCCCAGTTCGGCTTCTAGCCAGGTTACCAGCTCTATCACCAACCCTGTTCCCAGTTCGGTTCCCAGTTCGGTTCCCAGTCCTTTTTAGTTATGTCCCCAGTAGTGGTGCAAAACTATCGATAGTACTATCGATAGTCGCCAGAAATCTGACTATCGATAGTAAAAAAATATCGATAGTACTATCGATAGTTGACAATCGAAAACTATCGATAGCACTATCGATAGTCGACTATCGAAAAACTATGAATAGTACTATCCATAGTCGACCATCGTAAGCCTATCGATAGTTCTGGGACAATATCGATAGCCTTGGAAAAACTATCGATAGTATCGATAGTCTATTTATCGATAGTTTTGCATCACTAGTCCCCAGACAGAAGCCCCATCCTTTTCACAGTTCGGCTCCCAGCACGAATACCAGCCCTGTGTCCAGTTATGTGTGCTGTTCGGTTCTCAGCTGTCCCCAGCCCGGTGCCCCAGCCCTATGCCCAGTTAGGTTCCCAACATGGATACCAGCCTTCTGTCCAGCCAGTCTGGTTTCCAGTCTGTTTTTAGCTCTGACCCCAGCCCAGAACCCCAGCCCTTTTACCATCCATGTGCCCAGTTCTGTTTCCAGCACGGATGTCAGTCCTGCGATCCAGCCACGTGACCAGTTTGGTTCTCAGCCCGGTTTTCAGCTAGTTCCCCAACCCAGTAAGTTAACCCAGCCTTTTCTCCAGCCATATGCCGAGTTCGGTTCCGAACATGGTTGCCAGCCTTGTGTCGAGCCATGTGTCCAGTTCAGTTACCAATCCAGTTTTTAGCTATGTCCCCAGCCCGGTTCCCAGCCTTTTCACCATTTATGTGTCCAGTTCGGTTCCCATTACCGGATCCAACCCTGTGTCCAGCCATGTGTCCACTTCGGTTCCCAGATCCGGTTTTCAGCTATGTCCCGAGACCAGTGCTCCAGCTTTTTATCCGGTAATGTGCCCCAGTTTGAGAGCCCAACCCAGTTGCAAGCACTGTGTCCAGCCATGTGTTTACTACGCTTTTTAGCCCGGTTTTTAACCATGTCCCCAGCCCGGTGCCCCAGCCCCCAGCCCATGTCCGGTTTGGCTCCCAGCATGGACGCCAGCCCTGCGTTCGGCCATGTGTCCAGTTCGGTCCCCAGTCCGGTTTTCAGCTACCTCTCCAGTCCATTGCCATTGACTTTTTTCTAGCTATGTGCCGAGTTCCGTTCTCCAGCACGGATGCCGGTTCTGTGCCCCATCATGTGTCCAGTTCGGTTTCTAGCCCAGTTATCCAGCTATGTCCCCAGCCCGGCACCCCAGCCCCAATCTCTATGTCCAGATCGGTTCCCAGCACGGACGCCAGCCCTGTCACCAGTCATATGCCCAGTTTGGTTCAGAGCACAGATGCCAGCCATATGTCCAGTTCGGTTTACGGCTCTTTTCAGCTATGGTCTCCAGCCTGTGCCCAATTCGAGGTTTAGAACGGATACTAGCCCTCTCATCATCAGCCTTATGCCCAGTTCGGTTTTCAGCTATGTCCTCAGCCCAGTACCAGTTAAATTGCCTAGCACGGTTTCAAACCTCGTCATCAGCCCTGTCACCAGCCCAGTGCCCAGATTGGTTCCTAGCCGAGCTTTTAGGTATATCCCCAGCCCGTCGCCCCAGCCTTGTGCCCAGCCCGGTTCCCAGTTCGGTTCCCAGCAAGGATGCCAGCACTGTCGCCAGCCCTGTCACGAGCCCGGTTGATAGCCCTGTCACCAGCCCGGTTGACAGCCCTGCCAACAGCACCTGTGCCGATTTCGGTTCCCAGCACTGTTTTCAGCGATGTCCCCAGCTCGGCACTCCAGATTTTCCCCTCGGCCCGGTACCCAGCTTAGTTGCCAGCACGGATGTAGAGTCCCACGCCCAGCTCGGTTCCCAGCCCGGTTTTCACTAACCCCATCTATGCACCATAGCTCTCTGCTCAGTTCGGTTTCTAGCCCAGTTTTTCAGCCACGTCCGCAGCACGGTTCCCAGGCTTTTGTCCAGGCCAGTCTCCTACAGCCCACTTCCAAGACACTAGGAAAGAACAATTCCCCATTCCTTCTGACTCGCACCCAACGCGCGGACTCGGAGACCTCTGTTTTCCGGAGTGGCGGTTCGGCGGCCGCATATTGCCGCGGAAGCGGAAAGGCGCTTAGCCAAGTCGCGGCCCCGGTTTCTCAGCAGGGGCGAGGGCCCGACTCGCGCCTCGAGAGGAAGCCACGGTGTCGCTCTTCTGCTGCCGCTAATGCAAGTCGGCACTCCAGGTCGCAGTGGGGAGTCCGGCCTTCGTTAGATTGCGCGCCGGGCGACGAAGCCCGTGCCGTGGGCTCTGCAATGCGCGGAAGGACGTTCACCTTTGCTTCGACAGGACGTTGCCCTGAGACGCTTGACCGCAGCCCGTTCGCCCATTAGCTGACAGTGCGGTGGAAGCGTTCTCTGTAGCAGTCACACGTCTATCTTTCGACGTGTGGTCACGCTACCGCCTATGCCCACGCTTAGAGAGCGGGGTCAGGTGATGAAAGGGAGGCGTTTGATTGGTTCGGTGAGTGCGTAGCTCCCACCTGAATGTCAGCTTAGGAATGAACGGAGTATGCTAGATGTAACCGCTGCCGCGGGGAACTCGCCCCAAAATCTCTAACGAGATACGTCCCTTGCACGTTGGACAACGCCCCCTTATTTCCTGTCTCTTCAATGTGTATTATTTTAGAGGTTCTTCTTTTCTTTTTTTCTAGTGAGAGCTTATTTTGCGGGCGAGCGGAACGTTCTGGTGGTCCGGCCGGTCTACCGCGAAAAAGAAAACAAAGTTTTGCGCGGGCACTCGGGAAGGAAAAAGAGATGTCGGAGCTTTGGCTAAAGCGAAAGAAGAGTTCCGCACTCGCGCTTTGCATATCTAATCAAAGTTGTGTTCTTGCGAAATGAGATATGGGGATGGACTGCCTACTGATGGAAATTATACTTACCCGAGTGGCCAGGGGGCCCAAAAGTGAGAACAGGTACGCTGCGTTCTTTCTCTCTTGAGGTTTCTGATTCAGGAATGTTGGGTCCTTTTTTGTTATATTGGTTTCTTGTATTCTAAAATAAAGCAATAAATACAGATACCTGAGTTCGCACTAGCACTTAGACAATTTCCAAAATTAAGTTCCTGCTTTATGTTTTTTGTTTTCTTTCGGGGAGAGGGGAGGGGGAGAGAGAGGAAGGGACGGGGTGTTGAGAATGCAACAGAGCTCGGCACAGTTAGTGGGAGCAGACGATGACCGGTGTTTCGTGTGTTACGCTCTGTACAGATACGCCGTCATCAGAGTTACGAGCGTGACGGAAGGAATGTGTTCATTTGCCGCACAAACGTATGCTCCCAAGCTTGGTAGTCGTCAACGCCCTGTCTGGGCAAGATGCGCAAAGGCGTCGAAATTGGGTCCATGCAGTGTACATAGATCACAAGAAGATATTTTAGTTTTCGGCTTTATTTATTTAATCAAAAAAGCGCAATCAATTGTTGTGTTCTACCATAAACTCAGTGGGCATACGTTCTGAGCAGATGCAATTTGGACAGCGAGAGGCGATGAACGAATTGCCTAAAATAGCAGAGTGGCGCAGGCGACTGATTGAAAGCACAGCACCATACATAGTGCAAAAAAAAAAAACATGTTCGTTTTTTCTTCTTATTTTATTTTTTGGAGACAGGGATCTGAACTTCCAGCGTTTTTGAATAAACTGGCCGGTGTTGGATAAAGACGCACGGCGAGCTGATCACGCTCGTAGTGTTCATAACGGGTTCTCGACGTTTTTCGCTCGATTCTTAAGACCAGAAACCTGGCGGATCCACGACCTGAAGACAAAGAAAAATGGATGTAGACGTATGACCAACGCGCAGTTTACAAAGAAGTCCGCGTTTTGCCTACTGCGCGTGCGCGTAATCCAGATTCGCGCGAAGTGACACGTCGGCAGATGCGTCGACAGCAGCGCCACCAAGGTTCGTAGCTGCTGCCACTGCTGAGTCGCTCTTTTTTGTGTGCGTCTCTGTGTCATGGAGGACGAGGGGTTTTGTTTAGCATGTCACAAGTCTTTACCAGTGAATGGTGTTTTTGCGACATGTTCGGAGTGTGGTCACGGTTACCATTTTGGGAACTGTGCTGATACGGATGAAAAGGCTCATAAAGCAAAACATTGGAAGTGTTCAACATGCCGGAAACTAAAAGTCAGAAGCTCCCAAAATCCCCAAAAGGGCAAGAAGGATCAGGAATCTGATGTCACTACACTGTTAACCGAAATCAATGTAAAACTCGCAAGCCTGGCGACAATTACCGGAAAGGTTGACACGCTAATGAGCATGAAAGAAACCATCACAAACATTGAAAAATCAGTTCAGCACATGTCCGACCAATATGATGAAGTCCTTAAGCATATTAAAGAACAGGACAAGGAAGTAGCTGAAATAAAAAGTAGACTTGAAAAAGTAGAAAGAAACAATGGTGGCCCGGACGTCCAACAACTAAGACTAAGCGTAAACAACCTAGAACAGTACAGTCGTCGACAGAATCTGGAAATACATGGCTTACCGCGGAAAGAACATGAGAACCTTCTGCAAACTGTAAATGAACTCGCGGCCAAACTGGAACTTCCTGAACTCGCTGAAAGTGATGTCGAGGGCATGCACCGCTTGCCAGCTCGTGCTGATAAGATCCCTGTCGTGTTAATACGTTTCAACTCACGAGCAACACAGGAAAAGTGGATTAAAAAGAACTCCAGCTTGCGGGAAAGGCAGTCTAGCATACGCTTGCTTGACAATCTAACAGCGGCGAACAAAAAACTGCTGTGGTTAACAAAGGCAAGGGCGCAAGAAAAGGGCTATCAGTTCACATGGCAAAAAGAAGGAAATGTGTTTGTTCGTAGGAGACAGGGCGACCGAGCTATCAAGATTGAAAATGAAGACGATCTTCAGAAGTTAAACTAGAAATAAAATAGCTGCAGATAGCATATATCTGTTTTCATTTTGAAATGACTGATAACAAAACCGAATGTTCATATTATGACTCTGCTTCCTTTAATCATTTTGTAAGTAATACTCCCACCAATGAACGAGGACTATCTCTTTTCCATTTAAATGCAAGAAGCCTGAGGAACAAACAAGATGAGTTAGATATTTCCTTGCATCAGTTGAACGTCAAGTTTGATGTTCTAGCGTTCACCGAAACTTGGTACACCTGCAAAGATGACGCTGTTTTGTTGGATGGCTATCAGACTGAAAGTATATATCGTAAACACAAAAGAGGAGGGGGTTTCTTTGTATGTTCGGCACAACCTTACTTACACTGTTTTATCTGAATATTCTTTAATCTGCTGTGATTTTGAGTCTTTAGTGATTAAATACGGACAGATGATTATAGCTGTGATTTATCGGCCGCCGTCTGGTTGTACTGTAGATTTTTTTGGCTTTGTTGAGAGCCTATTAGATTACGCTACGTCTTTAGGCCTCCAGTTAACGTTAGTTGGCGATTTCAATATTGATATACAGTCTTCTAGCCCACCGTGTATAAACCTTATGGCGATTGTACAATGCTATGGCTTTCATAACATAATTGATATACCTACAAGAGTTACACTGGATACAGCTACTGTAATCGATTTGTGTATTACGAATTGTAATCCTAATGAACTCACAGGAGGGGTATTAACATGGAATGTAAGCGACCATCTTCCAACATTTTGTTTATTTAAGAGATTTAGAAAGAGCACCATGTCTTTTCCTTGTATAAATTATAGACCTATCAGCAAAGAAAACCTTGACATGTTTTACTCCTCGGTGTTGAATATCAATTGGGACTTTGTATATAACGAAAGCGATCCAGCCATATCATACAATCTTTTTGTGAGCAAGCTCATATCTTTATATGAGCATGCCTTCCCGCTAAAAACCTTGAAAAAGCATAAGAAGTCAAGAAAGCCTTGGGTGACTCCTACGCTATATAAGAGAATAAAATATCGAGACTCCTTGTATGATAAATTTATCAAGCTAAGAGATATAGATATCATTGTCAAGTTCAAAAAAGTTCGAAACAAACTAAATTCGGATCTAAAAAAGGCACGACGAGAATATTATATAAATAAATTTATGAGCATTCTAGGTGACCCTAAGAAAATCTGGAGCACTGTAGGAACTTTGATTTCCAGGCCTAGTGATCCACCTCCTGCTGAACTGAAAATTGACGGCGAAAGCTACGGAGGTAAACAGCTCTCAGACATGTTTAATGTTCATTTCCTAACATCAGGAGCATCCTCGTCTCCCCCAACCAATGCAGCTAATGTCGTTTCATATATACGTAATAACGTAACTAGCTCAATTTTCTTTTCTCCTACGGACGAGGAAGAAATAAGTACCTTGATTGCTTGCCTTAAAAACAGTACTGCCCCAGGTGAAGACGGCCTCAAAGCTGAACCAATTAAATTCATTTCCAGTTTAATATTAACTCCGCTAACACATATATGCAACACGTCATTGTTAACCGGTCGCTTTCCAGATAGAATGAAAGTAGCACGCGTTTGCGTTGTACATAAGGGTGGTGCACGGAATGACCTCAATAATTACAGGCCGATTTCTGTACTTCCTATTTTTTCGAAAATTTTAGAACAAATAATTAACAATCGCCTGACTAGTTTTTTCACAAAACATAATATAATCTCCGAACAGCAGTTTGGGTTTCAAAAAAATAAATCGACAGAAATGGCACTCCTAAATATTAAAGATAAAATTATTACAAACATTGAAAATAGACAGTTTACCATCGGAATATTTCTTGACTTCAGAAAAGCCTTTGATTCAATCAAACATCAAATACTACTAACAAAGCTAAACATGTACGGTGTAAGGGGCATAGCGAACGAATTAATTAATAGTTACTTGAGTTGTCGATTACAATTTACCATTTATAACGGCGTCAAATCAGATATCCATCAAATAGCGTATGGCGTCCCGCAAGGATCAATTTTAGGACCCTTGCTGTTTCTTATTTATATCAATGATATCGTTAACATTTCGCATCGCTCAGAAATGGTATTATTCGCAGACGACTCGAATGTATTTTTTTCCGATAGTAACCTCCAGTATCTTGAAAGCACAGCTAATGGTTGGTTAAATGATTTATCACTGTGGCTAGTTGCAAACCAGCTTGAATTGAATATTTTAAAAACTAAATATATTGTTTTTGGGGCAAGAAATAAGAAGCTTAACTACGACATAGATATAAAGTTTAACTCCTACAAATTGGAGAAGGTTGAATCATTAAAGTTTCTGGGTGTATGGTTTCACGAACATCTGAACTGGACAACTCATGTGTCCAAGTTGTCCATAACACTCTCCAGATCGATTGGCATAATATACAAATTAAGATATTTATTACCAACATGGCTTAAGCGCCAATTATACTATGTACTTGTTCACTCCCATTTACATTACTGCTCATTGGTTTGGGGTACGACAACTAATAATAACCTTGAAAAACTACTAGTGCTCCAGAAAAAAGCGATCCGATCTATAGAGTGTTTAAGTTATAACGATCACACATCTGCTTATTTTAAGAAACATCGCTTGCTTACTATACAACAGTTAATGATGTTCAACCTTACAAAAGTCATCTTTCATTATCTCAAAACTGACAAGGAGTCTTTTCACACCCAATTTCCCTTAAGAGTAACTCACTACAACTTAAGACATGTGGATTATGCTAGAGGTCAAACACGTACTAGCTATGGTGAACAAACATTAACACAGCGAATTCCCCATCTTCTAAACATGCATCCTCAAATTCTGGAAATAGCTGAAAGAGTGATTTCAATAGATACGTTCAAAAAAAGAATAAAGGATTATATTTTGAAGCATGCATAATATATTGTAGAAAAGTGTGTAAACCTTAATTGTTTATTTTTGTTTTTGTTTTTTTTTCCTCTTGTTTTTCTTTTTTTTTATTGTTTTTATCTCTGTTGCCACTCTGAAACCTGTATGGGGCTCGGGACCTTGGTCAGGTGCTATTAAGTACCTTTTGTCCCTGCCACCCCACTTCTAAATGGCTAATAAATGAAAATGAAAATGAAACATCGGCGTGACAGCAGAGCCTCGCGTTGATGTACTCTAAAGCCTCTAGATAAGCTATGCCTCAGAGTAACTACATTTCAGTCATCGAACTGGATTGTATTGGATTCTTTCGGCCAAACCGCCGCTTCGTGGTCTCCACCAGCACATTGTCCATCACCACCTTGGGTTCTCCGTCGGCCCCGTCGGTCGTTGGTGCTGTTCGCTTTAGCATATCGTGGCTGCACTTGCTGCGTCGTTCTTGTCCCTCGCAGCCCGGCAGCAGCATGCATAGTCTTGCATCTCGAGTGGCATTGGTGGTTGAAGTGCCTGGCACTTGGTCACAATGTGAGTATCCGTTTCCTCCTTCTGACTGCACAGTACGCATGTTGAGCAAAGTCCACTTTGAACTTGGCTCAGTTGGCGTGTTCTTAGGACCCCGCCTGCCCTTCGCACGAAAACCCGCTGCCCTAGAGTTAGCCAAGAAATCTTCGTAAGCGATACTTTTTTTTTACTGCACAGGAACGGTTGAGCTCCAGCCGCGGTGATCCATCTAGCCGTTTGAGCGTCCGCCACGCAATCTCGCACTCGCTTTGCCATGCCCGAGCGCCACCTTTTCGTACAGCAGCACACAAGGTGCCTCGAAACGCTCCGTGAACTGGTGCACCTCTTCCAACCACCGGGTGTTTGGGGTTTTTGAGGACTACATATTTAAACACCTGGTGGACCCATCGACGCTCCCGCAACGTGCATAACCGCCGCTCATAAATTAGCTCGCTGGTAGCCTCACGCGCTTCAAAACAGAACCACCCCATGTCTCCTTGCCATACCTTGGCAAAACTCACCTCACTCATTCTATCAAGCGTGAGTTCATAAGCCTCGAAAACTCATGAGTTTGAGTCTGAGGGAGGGGCGTAAGTTTGGTGAGTTCATGGGTTCAGTGAGTTCATGAGTTCGGATAGGGGCATGAGTTCGTGAGTTCGGTGAGGGGTGCGAGTTCATGAGTTCGGTGCAGAGGTGGTCCCAGACTTTGGTTATAAGGGGGAAGGAGAGCAAATTCCAGATATGGGTTCGGTAGGAGGGGGGGGGGGTTGATAATTTAGCAGGCAGGAGCGACCATGAAAGTCGCGGCGGACAGCGGCCACGAGATTATGTCGCGGCCGTCTCCGCCGTGTCACATGGTTCTGCCTAAGCCAAAGAGATCAAAGCGACGGCTAACCTCTTCTTTAAGGAGAGATGAGAGAACTCAAGTTAATCTGTGGGGTGGGGCTGGTGCAGATCGTTGAAGTCAACTGGCCACTCCCAGTGAACAAGAGCGCTCCCGCGTTCTTCAAACAAATGTAAAAAAAACGAGCGCAGAGGTTTTGGAAAGGTCTACACCCCCCTCCCCCCCCCCCCCGCCTTCCTTAGGACCGCTAGTGGTTCGGTGAGGGGCGTGAGTTCATGAGGACGGTGAGTGCATGAGTTTGGCGAGGCATAGGGTCCCTGAGGGGCCATGTGTTTCATGAGGGTTTGAGGTGTGACGTCGAGGAAGGGTGGGTCATGTGACATCTCCACACATTTCCGGGGAAGTTGAGTCTACGCTCACTCGCAATGGCGCTGTTAACGCTTCTTTCGGAGCTAGAGTATCGCGTTCCTTGTCCTTGCATCTGCAACTCCGTCCACGTACATGCGGGCTCCAGGGACTCATCGGTCCTCGGAGGAGGCGGCAGCTCAGCGAGCAAGCCTGCTTGAACCGTTCGCGTTTCAAGGCAATCTGGACAGCTACAAGCCCACCTAAATGTCTACTGCCTCATCCCCGGCCAGGTCATGACGCGACGTAACTTATGAAAACTCTTGCTGTCACTGCCACGACCGGCCAGAACGAAATAAAAAAGCATCCTATAGATCGCCTCCGTAGCTTTCTAGGAACGAACCCCTGAAGGGAGGGTCGTCCCTCTGCCCTTCGTCGAAGTTGGGATGACGGGAAGCAACAAGCAACGTCTTGGCCCAGCAGATACGAATCGTAGTGCTCATTAACTCGCCTGCCAACGTTCCCGGTGCCAACTGCTATCCCCGCAATTTTTCCGACACTCGCTAACAAACTCGTCCGCCAGCGTATACCCGGTGTCAACTGCTTCTTCCACAATTTTTCCGACACCCACTGCCAGAAACCGAACTGAAGCCTGGGCCTCGACCAGCGCTTACTTGCTCACCGCATCACCCCAAGGCTAAATCTTAAATTTGTCTTCTCGTCTTAAATTCTAAATCCTAAATCCTAATAAAAACAAATGCTAAATCTGCAACGAGTCCTGGGTGTTTCCCCTTCTGCCAGTCGTCATCCTGCCTTCCAGCGAACATGCCAGTGCCTCTCCTCTGCCTCCGAAGACGACTTTCTTACATCTTACCCGCCTCCTCGTAAACCCCGGTTGCATCACCTCCTCCCAACCTCTATTCTGGGGTGCACGAGAGAGTGCGTCCGCAACCTTGTCTTTCGAGTCCTTTCGGTACTCGGCACGAGGAGACACCTGCTGAGCTCTGCTGTGGGACAAGTCGCCGAAATTCCACCAGATTTTAGGGAGTTTTAGAATACCGCACGCTAAAGCTTTGCGTACGCAAAGAATAGCGTCGTCACCACTGCGCATGCTCCGAACGCAAACCAGGTTTTCCGCTTTGCGTGCGCAATTTTAGCGTGCGCTATTTCTCGGAAATAGCGTGCGTACGCAAGAGTCTTTGCGCTTGTCCAAGGAGGATTTGTGATGAGAAGTTGGCTAAAGCCAAGACGAGCAGAGTTAAAAAAATGGCGGCTTCCAGGATTATGTCGGCGGCTGCTAGGGGTGTCGCGAACTTTTGTCGACCCAGATTTTTAGGTCGAACTTTCGTGGACCTGCGAACTTTTAGCCAAATTCGACCGGTTCGACTTTGTGGACAGTGTGGCCAGACCTCGATACAAGCATGTCTGGTTTGGAGAATCTTTTCTTATGCAAAAGGTCATTTCAATTTTATGAACAGTTGCAATTAAAAGCAACTAACTCTAATCACTGAAAATGTTGCTAACCTAATTGTTTGTACTGTATTAACTGAAATAAGCAATCTGTGCTGCCCTTAATTCATTCCTTAGCCATCACCATCCAATCCGAAGCCAACTGGCCAGCCTGTCGCGCATGCGCACACGAGTCAAACCTTAATACAAGGTTCGATGAACTTTCCACTAAAAGTTCGAAAAAGTCGAACCTGGTCGAACTCGAACCTCGGCCGGTTCGCGACACCCCTAGCGGCTGCTTTGGTGGCGTCGTGAGTGCGACGTCGGCGGCATCCTCGCGCTATTTTCAATACGGGACGACATTGTACTCGGTTTGGCAACGATCACCGGCAACTTGATGCTTGCGACGCGCGAACATTTCTCGGCGAAGGTACGATGTGCGAAGGTCAGTACACGAGACCTCTTTTGCCGGGGCGACGCAAGCGGACACGTCCGGTCAACCGCTCGCGGCGCATTCTCATGTTTAAACAAATCTAAAATAGTAGATAGAAGAAGCAGAGGCATACCGACCGGGCCTCACATTGGGCGCCATTTGTGGTCGCTCTTTATTAATCGCCGCCTGATCGGTATGCGCTTCGCTCGTCTCCCAGGGAGTGGCACAACACAAGAAGACAGCGAACGGGTTTACTGTACTTCCCCGTTTCTCGTCCTCGAGAGTCGTTCAGTGCTCGCAGTCGGAGTCCGTGTCCAGGCCTGTGGATCGTCCTTCCCACGCCAGCGCCGCGTAGGCTAGCTGTCCTGGGCTATCATAGTCCACGTCTCGCTGCGGGACCACCCCGGGATCGTCATGGCACAGGTCGTTATGGCCAGGGCTCGCCGTTCCCTCTGGTCCTGGTCAGAACCTCGCTGGTGGACCGCTCCGGGGATCGCCATGGGCCAGACCAGCCAGAACGGCTCCATCGTTCCTGCCCGGCCCCAGCCTCGCGCAGCCCGCACCGTCTGGTGCCAGCTCGTGTCTTTTCGGCCGACCGCCTGTCACGTGCCCTCCGCCCCATCTTCTTCTACCCTCGTCTCCGACAAAGTATGAAAATTACTTCTGGTTCGACCACCGGCTCTAAAAATATGGAGTCATTGTTGTTGTTTTTTTTTGTCGCTAAAAACAGAACAATATAAAGTCTCATCAATACCCGCGATGTTGACAAAATGATGGTTAAAGGCATTTGGTAAAGAACTTTCGGTAAATTCAATGCCATTATAAAAATGTTTTCAAGAGAGCTTGAGTGTACGTTTACGATTTAAATTCGAATTTAACTGTTTCCACCTCAAAATAATAATTTCTCTGGCGCGCCTTAATTCTTTGATTAAATCACTGCGGTACTAATTATTGCTTGAGATCTTTCTGGTCTCTAGATTTGACGAACCGATCACACAGAACATTTTTTGTACGAATCTTACCCAGTAAGTCTGGTGTTATCTGAGGCTTGCTTAATTGTTTTGATAGTTTTGTGGACTTAAAAAGAAAATATGTGTTATATAGTTCGAGAAATAATTCCATAAATACATTGTAAGCCTTGTCGAAAGTATTTTCCTGTAGTATACCCTATCCCAGTTTGCGTTTGAAACGGCGAATCAAAAACGGTCGAGTTGATTGGGTGTTATTTTTAATGCGAAAGCATTAACTGTCCCATGGAGCGAGCCGACGTCATCAGTTTGAAGCGCGCCAAACGGCACCTTAAATCCTATCTCCAAGTGAAGCCAGCTCCGAGCTATGAAACCACGCGTAAAGCCTAGACAACGGCACCTAGTGTCCCCGATCACAACTTCGCCTTCGGTCCCATTGGCTGGCGCGCGTCGACGAGGCTCCCATGGCCGCTGCGCGGTCAGTTTCAACGACCGCCACCCCATGGCGCTGCGTGTCCGCGCCGCGAGCGCGCCAGTGACACGAAGCGTCCAAGGTCAGAGCTGCAAGGAGAGCTGGGAGAGCGCTCGCACGGCCGACGCGAATACTGCAAATACGCCGTAAACGAAACACGCGAGCGGAAGAACGGCACGCATGCTTTCGCATTCTCAACTCATAAGAAGTGCTTAGGTGTACCTCGAGCCTTTTTGGATCTTGTTCGTTGGAATTTACTAGCTTTCTTTGGAACACTTTTTGGCGCGCTAAATTTTGGGAGGTGGTCACTCAAGTCATATTCAATTATACCAGCTTTTATAGAGTCGGTCGAGCAATTAAGAATAAACAAATCTATGAGTGTTCGAGGTTGCCGCGTGATACGCGTAGATCTAGTGATAGCGTTTGTACAACCATTTGTGTTGATTAACAAGTCTAGGTTTTTCTTTAGTAATGGTCTCTGCAGACATTTTAATGTTAAAATCTCCGCCGCAAACAACTGTAAACTTTCCTTATTAACAAACCAAAAAAAATTAAAACACACAAAAAAAACTTTGAAATCGCTTTTAGGCGGTCTGTGCATGACAGCAAAAATATTCTGATTACGTAGACATAACGCTTCGTAATCAGAGGTGATACAACTAAAATGGCTAACAAGTTCCCACACAGACACACAGGATGTTTTGCCACGATAGTCGAACCACCACCAAGTTTAGAAGTACGACTGATGTAAAAGGAGCGATACAGAGACAATCTTAAAACATCCGCTTTATCAGTATACTAAGTTTCAGATAGCATTAAAACTTCGAATGAAAAATCAAATCGACTAAAAAGCAACTCAAGTTCGACAGCTTTATTTTTCGCTGACTGTACATTTATATGAAAGCATGTCATACGTGATCAAGATATAATCTTTACTTTTGCATTTGGCGGGAATGCAAAAGCGTCTGTAGCTATTGCAAAAGAAAAAAGAAAAAACGAACGGCCACGGAAGAGGTACTCTGATTTTTACAAGGTCATCGTCATGCTCAATTCGAATAGTTTGGTCGCCTTCTTTCTTTCTTACGTATGAAAATCCTTCCTTGTGCCAAGCGAATTTGTAACCGGAGATGTTTGGCCTTCGTTTTAGCATCATAAAACAACTTCCTGTTTGATGCGGCCATGTTCTCTTGCAAGCAAATGTTTTCTGCTTCTCCACCATTTCTCAGCTTCTGCTTGTTAGCGAGCCACTTGTTACGTTCGTTTCGATCGATAAAGTAGACGATCACCACGGGCGTCTTTTTTATTTGGTAGGAAGACTAAGGATTGCCTCTACGCTATCTGTCGTCAGTTTTGGCACTTCTATTCCATCAGCGATTTCATTGAGCTTGTCCACCAGGTTTCATTCAGGGTTTCAACAAGTCCGTGCACCTCAAGATTATTTGCTCGCCCGTATTGTTCCAGCTTATACGTTCTTTCATAAGTTTAGCAGTTTCAATGCTTTTTCGCTCGTTTTCAGGTTCATTTACCCTCTTCTTTAGGATCTTGATTTCACTGTCGTGTTCTTTCATTTTCTTGAACACTTCGTCGCACTGGTCAGACATGTTATGAACTGACTTTTGATCTGCAAGCACCCCGACCTTCATGGTTACCAGCTCATGAACCTGAAAGCATGGCGAAAAGCATTGAAACTGCTAAACTTATGAAAGAACGTATAAGCTGGAACAATACGGGCGAGCAAATAATCTTGAGGTGCACCGGACTGTTGAAACCCTGAATGAACCTGGTGGACAAGCTCAATGAAATCGCTGATGGAATAGAAGTGCCAAAACTGACGACAGATAGCGTAGAGGCAATCCTTAGTCTTCCTGCAAATAAAAAAGACGCCCGTGGTGATCGTCTACTTTGTCGATCGAAACGAACGTAACAAGTGGCTCGCTAACAAGCAGAAGCTGAGAAATGGTGGAGAAGCAGAAAACATTTGCTTGCAAGAGAACATGGCCGCATCAAACAGGAAGTTGTTTTATGATGCTAAAACGAAGGCCAAACATCTCCGAGTTACAAATTCGCTTGGCACAAGGAAGGATTTTCATACGTAAGAAAGAAAGAAGGCGACCAAACTATTCGAATTGAGCATGACGATGACTTCTTATAAAAATCAGAGTACCTCTTCCGTGGCCGTTCGTTTTTCTTTTTTCTTTTGTGTACATACGTTCTTTTGCATTCCCGCCAACTCACAAAGTAAGAGATTATATCTTGATCACGTATGACGATGCTTTCATATAAATGTACAGTCAGCGAAAAATAAAGCTGTCGGAACTGGAGTTGCTTTTTAGTCGATTTGATTTTTCATTCGAAGTTTTAATGCTATCTGAAACTTAGTATACTGATAAAGCGGATGTTTTAAGATTGTCTCTGTATCGCTCCTTTTACATCAGTCGTACTTCTAAACTTGGTGGTGGTTCGACTATCGTCGGCAAAACATCCTGTGTCTGTGTGGAACTTGTTAGCCATTTTAGCTGTATCACCTCTGATTACGAAGCGTTATGTCTACGTAATCAGAATATTTTTAACTGTCATACCAGGACCGCCTAAAGCGATTTCAAAGTTTTTTTGTGTGTTTTAATTTTTTTTGGTTTGTTAATAAGGAAAGTTTACAGTTGTTTGCGGCGGAGATTTTAACATTAAAATGTCTGCAGAGACCAATACTAAAGAAAAAACCTAGACTTGTTAATCAACACAAATGTTGTACAAACGCTATCACTAGATCTACGCGTATCACGCGGCAACCTCGAACACTCATAGAATTTGTTTTATTCTTAATTGCTCGACCGACTCTATAAAAGCTGGTATAATTGAATATGACTTGAGTGACCACCTCCCAAAATTTAGCGCGCCAAAAAGTGTTCCAAAAAGCTAGTGAATTCCAACGGCAGATCAAAAAGGCTCGAGGTACACCTAAGCACTTCTTATGAGTTGAGATGCGAAAACACGCGATGCCGTTCTTCCGCTCGCGTGTTTCCGTTTACGGCGTATTTGCAGTATTCGCGTCGGCCGGCAGAGCGCTCTCCCAGCTCTCCGCGCAGCTCTGACCTTGGACGTTTGTGTCACAGGCGCGCTCGCGGCGCGGACACGCAGCGCCATGGGGTGGCGGTCGTTGAAACTGACCGCGCAGCGGCTACTGGAGCCTGTCGACGCGCGCCAGCCAATGGGACCGAAGGCGAAGTTGTGATCGGGACACTAGGTGCCGTTAGCTCTAGGCTTCACGCGTGGTTTCTAGCTCGGGCTGGCTTCACTTGGAGATAGGATTTAAGGTGCCGTTTGGCGCGCTTCAAACTGATGACGTCGGCTCGCTCCACGGGGCAGTTAATGCTTTCGCATTAAAAATAACACCCAATCAACTCGACCGTTTTTGATTCGCCGTTTCAAACGCAAACTGGGATGAGGTATACTACAGGAAAATACTTTCGACAAGGCTTACAATGTATTTATGGAATTATTTCTCGAACTATATAACACATATTTTCCTTTTAAGTCCGCCAAAACTATCAACCAATTAAGCAAGCCTCAGATAACACCAGACTTACTGGGTAAGATTCGGGCCAAAAAATGTTCTGTGTGAGTCGGTTCGCAGTCAGATCTAGAGACCAGAAAGATCTCAAGCAATAATTGAGTACCGCAGTGATTTAATCAAAGAATTAAGGCGCGCTCAGAGAAATTATTATTTTGAGGTGGAAACAGTTAAATTGAATTTAAATCGTAAACGCACCTCAGCTCTCTCTTGAAAACATTTTTATAGCGGCATTGAATTTACCGAAAGTTCTTTACCAAATGCCTTTAACCATCATTTTTGTCAACATCGCAGGTATTGATGAGACTTTATATTGTTCTGTTTTTAGCGACAAAAAAAAACAACAACAATGACTCCATATTTAGAGCCGGTGGTCGAACCAGAAGCAATTTTCATACTTTGTCCGGAGACGAATGAAAAGAAACAACCC
>JAZHYW010012607.1:0-18927 GCA_037355805.1 Ixodes ricinus
GGAGGAGGAATAAACTTTTAATAAATGGAGCTTCAGGCGCTGATGGTTGGGCGCCCGCCCGGTGGGGGCCTCCTCTAGTCCGGGAAGCCCTGGTCCGCGCTGGCTGCCCGGGCCCTCTCGACCAGGCTACGCTGGGCTGAGAGGTCGGAACTGGTCAGCTGGCCCACCCACTGCTCGTAGGTTGCGTGAGGGTTGGGGGCAAGGGATGGGGTTTGCTGACACTCCCAGACCATGTGGTACAGGGTGCCAGGCTGGGAGCAGAAGTTGCAGGTAGCAGGATAGAGGGTGGGGTACATAGCGTGCAGTAGAGTGCCGTGGGAATAGGAGTTAGTTTGTAGCCGGCGAAAAGCGGTCGCTTCGGCTCTGGATAGGTGGGGGTGCGGTGGCGGGAACTGTCGTCGTTCGTGGCGGTAATGAGCGAGGATGTCCGCGTATTTCTGAAGAGGAGTGGGTTTGAAAATGCATGGGGTTTGCGTGTCG
The DNA here is from genome assembly GCA_037355805.1 of Ixodes ricinus. NCBI lineage: Eukaryota > Metazoa > Arthropoda > Arachnida > Ixodida > Ixodidae > Ixodes > Ixodes ricinus. The sequence goes on from JAZHYW010012607.1 coordinate 481, forward strand.
TTGCCCTCTTGAGAAACGGCCCGGTGTGTATGAGCGCGGGCAGCGGCGTGTGCCGCTTCGTTTCCCTCGAAGGACTCGTGTCCGGGGGTCCAGACGATATGGAGTTCCGGGAGCTGGCGCACGTTTTGTAGAACTTTGAGGGCCGCTGGTGATATGCGGCCTAGTAGGAAGTTGCGGCAAGCGGCTTGAGAGTCGGTCAGTACAGTGATATACTCGTCGCCAGTGGTGGCCGCCAAAGCAATGGCGAGCTCTTCTGCTGTCTCGATAGACGTAGTGAGGATTGTAGCTGTCGTCAGTTCTTTGCAATGGGCGTCGGTGACGCTCACGGCATGGGCTGGTTGTTGGGGGTACGGGGAAGCATCCGTGTAGCGAGTAAAAGAAGAGTCCGGGGAGTGTTCGTATTGGATTTTGAGGGCTCGTATCCGGGCTTCTCGGCGTGCCTTGTTGTAGATGGGGTGCATGTTTCTTGGGATAGGTGCGACTTTGATGGAATGTCGGATGGCGAGAGGGATGCGTTTCTTCTGCTCGCAATCTGCAGGAGGCGTGTAGCCGAGCCGGCTGAGCGTAGCTCTGCCTGCCGGTGTGAGTTTGAGTCGGGTGAATTGTGAGACTCGATGGGCTTCTTGTATTTCCTCCCATGTATTATGGACGCCGAGCTGTAGGAGTTTTCGTGTGGCCGTCTTTGGGGGTAGTCCCAGGGCGGCCTTGTAGGCTTGGCGTATGGCAACGTTGAGTTTCTCCTTCTCCACGGATTTCAGGGCCAAGTACGGTGTCCCGTACGTGACTCGGCTGATGAGGATAGCTTGAATGATGCGCAGAGTGTCCGTTTCTTGTAGTCCAAAGTGGCGATGGGAGACTCTACGGATGAGGTGCATGAGTTGGGTGAGTGTGCGCTGCAGGAAGAGGATGGTCTGGGCGCCTGAGCCATCTTTTGGTATGTTGAGGCCCAGGATGCGAAGGTGTGGGACGTTGGGGACGGGTTGGTTGTCAATGGTGAGCTCTGGATCTGGTATAGGGTCTGTGTTTTTCTTGTATGTTCTCTTGCACAGCGTTAGAAGGGCAGATTTTTCTGGGGCGCACTCGAGTCCCCTGGGTTGCAGGTATTGTTGGGTCACCTGGATGGCTGCTTGAAGTGCGTCTTGCTGGTCCCCCGGTGATCCGGTGGAAACCCAGAGTGTTAGATCGTCTGCGTAGATGGCGTGATGTAGGTTCGGGATGGCTTGTAGTAGAGGTGGCAAGTCCTTCATGGCGATGTTAAACAGTAGGGGGACACTACCGACCCTTGTGGCGTGCCTTTTGGTATGGTTGTGAACGTGTCGGATCGAAGGTGTCCGATACCCACTGTTGCCGTGCGGTTGGTGAGGAATGAGGCGAAGTATTTGTATGTGCGCTCGCCACAGTTAGTGGATGCGACGCCTTGAAGGATGGCCTGGTGTGAAATGTTATCGAATGCCCCCTTAATGTCTAGGGTCAAGATCGACCGCTTGCTGTGGTTATTCAAGCTGTCCAGCACTTCCTCCTTGAGCTGAAGCAGTATGTCTTGGGTGGACAGATGCGGGCGAAAGCCGTACATTGTGTCGGGGAAGTAGCCTTTGTCCTCAATGTGCGGCGACAGCCGGTTGTGGACCATGTGTTCGAACAGCTTGCCAACGCAGGAAGTGAGGGAGATGGGCCTGAGATTCTTGGGGTTCAGGGGTTTGCCGGGTTTTGGAATGAGAGTGACGTCCGCGTGTTTCCACTGCGGAGGCAGGGATCCCGCCAGCCAGCAGTCGTTGATATAGTCTAGCAGATTTTCTAGTGCAACGTGATCGAGGTTTCGAAGTAGCTTGTTGGGTATTTTGTCTCGACCCGGGGTGGTGTTGCGGGTGAGAGTGTACACCGCCGCCTCGATTTCAGCAAGTGAGAACGGCTCGTCCATTTCAGGGTTGGGGTCGCCTGTGTAGTCTGGTGCCCGCTTGGGTTGGGCGTGAGATGGGGCCGCCAAAGGTTGTTTGAGCTCTTCTAACAAATCGGTTTCAGTACCCGGGTGGTTGTGAATTAATCGGCGGAGTTGGTGGATCGTGACCGCCTTGGACTCGCCGGTCCCCAACAGGGAGCGTAGCAGGTGCCAAGTTCGGCGGGTCCCCAGCGTTCCTTGGAGTTTGTTACAAAGTTGCATCCAGTTTAACTGGCTAAGTTGGAGGGCGTATGCTTCCGCTTCTGCCGTTAGTTTTGCAATGCGGGTCTTCAGTTTGCGGTTTGTCTTGTTTTTCCTCCACCGTCTGAGTAGCCCGTTGCGGGCGTCCCAGAGGTGGAGGAGATGGGCGTCGATGGCGGGATTGTCCTGCGTAAGGGAAAGTTCTTTGGTGTTTTCCCGTGCCTTCTCAAGGAGCTGGGTAGTCCAATCCTCGAGGCTTATGATGGGACCGGTGGGAGTTGCTTCTCGGAAATTTTTCCAATTGGTGATGCGTGCTGTGCCAATTTTTTGGCTCCTGGCCCTTTGGTGTGGGATTTGGAGCTGTATTATGTAATGGTCACTGCCCAGAGTTTCGTCCAGGCGCGACCATGTAGCCTGTTTGATGTTGTACGTAAACGTCAGGTCGGGGGTCGTATCCTGCGAGACGCTGTTGCCAATTCTAGTGGGAATGTGGAGGGAGTTACATAGGTAGAGTTGATTTTGTAGAGTAGCTTCGTGTAAGGTTGTACCCTTTTTGTTGTTTCTGGGGTAACCCCAGGCCGTATGCTGGGCATTGAAGTCCCCGAGGACCACGAGTTTGTGGCCCCTGGTACGTTGGCGGACGATTCGTAAAAGGCGGTCGATCGCCGGGAGAGGTTGTGTTGGAGGACTGTAGATGTTAAGGACGTACAGGCTGGCTTCTGTCTTTTTACGGGGTAGGAGCTCGACGAATGTATAATCTATCGTGGTAGGTAGAGTGTGCGTTTGGGCCGTTTGGGTGGCTTGAACAAGGACGGCTGTTCGGGATGTTGGATCAGTGGCATATGTCGTATAACCCCGGAGCGACACGTTGTCCGTATTCGTTTCTTGAAGGGCGATGAGGTCTGGCGAGTGTTGAAGGGCGAGGAGAGTGAGCGATGGTTTCTTGTTGCGAAACGAGCGACAGTTCCACTGCCATACGGTCAGCGGGGGTGGGGGTGCGGATGAGTTCTTGGACGATAGGGGGTTAGTCATCGTCAATTTGGAGGGGAGGGGACGTGTCGCCGGAGGTGCGGGGTAAAGTGCACTGTTTGGGCCTTTTGCGCGCCTGTCGCTTTGCTTCTTCGATGGCGTGAATGCGCTGATCGAGGTCGATCAAGCGGTTGTTGAGGCGCTCACCCATCTCGTAGATGATGCGCTCAAGGTGGCTAATATTTGCCGGAACGGGCGTAGGGGCGCGAGAGGTAAGTGGTGTGGCCTCGGGGTCCCTATCAAGAGTCGGGCCTTGAGGGCGCTGAATTTGGTGTTGGGCTGACAGCTCCATTTGCGTGAGGGGTGGTGTGGCATCGGGGTCCCTCTCCGGGGTCGGGTCTTGAGGACGTTGAACTTGGTGCTGGAGTAACACCTCCACTTGCATGAGAAGTTGCTCGATATGTTGTTCGAGGGTAGTTGTACGTTTATTCGTAGCTTCTAGCTGCTGTTTGAGGAGCGTGTTTTCTTGTTGGAGGGTTTGGATGCGGGGGTCGAGAGTTTGGGCGGAACGGGTGGGGAGTAGGGGGAATGGGTCATGACCAGTAGGCGGGGGAGCAACGATGGTTGACCAGCTCACCTGTTGTTGGTTCGGCTGGTTCGGTGGGAATTGTCGTTGCTCAGGAGGCTGGGAATTTGAGGAGGGTTGTTGTTGCCACCGCTGTGAGGTGAGAGCTCGTTCCCGGACTCGCAGTGGCGGAGGCGGTGGTCGCAGTTTTTTGCGGCAATCCTTGCTAGCCGTGGGGTGGGCCAGGCCGCAGAGTTGGCACTTGGGTGTGCAGTCGTGGTCTGGTGTGGGATCTCTTGTGTGGCACTGAGTGCACATTGTCGTGTCGGGATTTGGGCAGACGTCCTGCCTGTGTCCGAGCTCCCCACAGAGGAGCAGCACTGCACTGTTTGTCGGTATGGTCGGCAGCGAGTGAAAAGTCCGTACGCTTTGATGTAGAAGGGTACATGGATCCCTTCAAACGTGACCACGGCCGATGTGGAGTTGCCCAGCATGCGGGCATGTAGTATACGTGCGCCGTTGTATGCCAGGATGTGAGGGAGTTGGTCAGTGGTGGTGCCTGGGTCCAGACCGTGGATCACCCCACGTCTTGTTCCTGGGAGCGGTTTGAGATAAGGTAGAACTTCATGGGTCGCTGCCCCCAGTTGGATCGTGGAAATTTCGCTCAACGCGAGCGCACAGTTTTCTTCGGGCGTGCCCGCAACGATTAAATTTTGCGAGGCTTGAATTTGCACGGTGACTCGAGCGTAGAAAATGTGTTCGGGTATTTTGCTTGCCTGTTGTAAGCTCTGTGTGAGTTGGCGGTCATTCCAGGCAGCTACTCGTAGTCCAGTTCGCGGCCGAAAGACGACCTTGTAGTCGGAGTCGGGTAGTCGGGGTGCTGGCGTGCCAGGTGGACGGTTTGAAGATTGACGTGGCTCTGAGGGCCGGGGCGGGTTTGCTGGTGGGTTCTTGAGATTGCGACGTTCGCGTAGAATTTGCTGCCAGGGGCCGGGCGGTGCTAGTGTCCGGCCGCTCTGGGCGTCGAACTGCATGGCGTTGTCAGCGGAGTTGGACATGGTGGGGGCTTGGGCTTTGCGAGCCGGGAGCCCCGGCGGAAAGTCGGTGGCTATGCCTAACGGGGCGAAGCCTAGCGATGGCTGCCGACGTGGTCGAGCTGTGGGTGGCGATTTTGTCCAAACAGTCACTCCGAGGTCCGCTTGGGTGGTATCAGCGTACAGCTCATGACGTTAGGAAGCCCTTGGTGACTGTCTGGGGAACGTAGATGGTCCTGGTCATTCGAAAGCGGACTTAGAAGCAGGAGCCCATGCGAGGCGCGGCTGAGCCGCGTGGCCCCCTCTTCGTCTTTTCTAGGGCAAGAAAATATTTTATTTTAAGGGAAGACGATATTGGCGTTGAGACGTGTCCTATGAGGGGAATTTCGTGTAATCTAGTAAATTAACCCTCGAGCCCGTTTAGTCGGAATATGGCAAAATATGAAAATCCCAAATAAAACCAGTACTTGAAAAAAAGAAAAGATCTACGGGAAAAATAGGATTGTTGACAGGAAAATAGGAAAATAGGCCTTTTCTTTCATAACCACATCTCTATTTACTTACTGTTTTTGTCGGTACGGGGGCGCTTTCCAATTATTAAAGCCACGTGAATATTCCTTGAGGTTCCAAAATCCCATGTCCGTGCCCTATTTTCCTCGGCATCAGCCATATAAACCTCGATTTTTCGCGCGACGCCTTTTTTGCGCGAAACCCTTTCAAACCATTACCGAGTTCGAAGAAAAGTAATCCCCCGCAACAAAGAACTCTACTTATAAGTCCAACTCTGTAACAATGCTCCTGAATGTTACAGTTATCCAGTACAATGGACAAAAAACAAAAGATACTGCAAAAGTAACCCATAGCGCCCAATGCAAAAAAAAAGGAAATGTCAGTTGCAGGTACAAAAAGCGCAGATTCCTCAGGATTTTACTATAATTAATTTTGTATGAGAATACTGCTGTCTTTAATTCCTCCAAGGGACTTAACGATCAGCGGAGTTGTTTCTCTGAAATTATACTTTACACCTTCTTGCTCAGAATAGAGAAGATGCAAGGAACACGCGTACTAGAATGCTGTGAAGGAGATACGCAGCTAAAATTTCGAATGATGCATAACATGCGAGAAAGAGACCCGCCGCCATTTCATCGACGTATTAAATTTATGGTGAAATCAAGCCCTCGCTGCGCAGTGAACACGGAGGCGACAAGCCTTCGTCGATACGGCATGTAAGGCTGCCTCGTACAAAGCCGTTTAATTTAGCAACGCCCAGCCACGCACCCCGATCGATGCAGCCCAGTCACATCGAAATTACATTTTCATTTTTTGCAGACGCACGCAGAACGGGACAATGGATTCGCTGCGGAGAACCCGTCAGAGCCGCTCGTTCCTGCCAATTGTTTCCAACCCAATCGTATGACGCAGGTCCCCCGCGAAACGAAAACGTCAGCACCGCCATTATAGAGAGTTTTAGTAAATCGTTTTGGCACCCCAGCTACGCTATACGCTAGAGCGATGACAGCACTGTGCATGTGCAATGCTAGAGTAGAATTACCGGAACTGCAAAACTAGAGTAGGCGCGCAATTTTACCGAAGTTGCAGGAAACGTAGTGCGCTTACAGCGCTGTGCTCTACTGTGGGGTCTCGCGAGAACGATACTGTGCAAAATTAGGGAGAGCCAGCGAGGGACGCTATTCAAAATGGCCGCCACGCCGCGTCTGTCCGCTTCGCGATCGCGGTTCTCAGGGGCGGGATATACACCAACGCATGTTTACAAACAAACCGAAGCGCCCCTAGCGGACGCCACCGGCGCCGCGCATGCGCGATGGGGGTGTGGGCAAGAAGCTCGCCGTCGCCCATAAACAAACCATTGAAATGCGATATTGTCGGCGTCGGTGCGAGTCCCTTGCCCTTTTCGCGTTCGAATTGTTGATTCTACGTCTTCCTGGCAATGTCAGACTACTTGAGCGGCCTCAGCGAAATTACCGAGGCCCGTTACACCGCAAAACTTTGCGTGAATAATGTGACATGCGGCGATTCATTCCGCGTGGATGCCGCAGAATGTACGCTAAAGCCTGATTTGCATGATGAGATTTCGCTCGCAACCTTCAGTCGTGACGTCGCTCGGGCTGCAAAAGCGTGAACCGTAGCTGAGATGGTCGACGTCGATACTGAAAATCGCAAGCAGAATCGGACCAAGTGAATCAGGCATAACAAATCGGTGATGGCCACTGGTAACAATGATCAACATCTCCTTGTATCTACCGTTTACATCGAGCCTGCTTGCCAACCTTCAAACTTAAGTCTTTTGAGGCCTGGCCTTACTTCTTATCGCAAGTACCGGGCCAACATTTGGTCTACGGGCCAGTATCGTCTAAAAGAGCAGACGACAAGCAGAAGCGTTTGAAAGAGCAGACGACAGTTCGAGCGATCCGGCGGCCGTTTGAACTTGAAGACGCACTGAACGTAGTCCGCAGGTGGTCCGTACAACTTCACGGTTTTCCGGCGTTCATGTTGGAACAAAACAAATAAATCTGATGACCACAAGTATCCGTGAATTCAACCCAAAGTGCTTCCTAGCCCAAGCAATCGTGGTCCGACGGCGTCTGGTTTTCCATTTGCACGGCACATATCCCCGTTCTCGGACGAACCGAGCACATGAAAACTGAACTTCAAACCTTTCTTGACTCTTTTGGTACAGCCCCAGTCGCGGCGTTTTGACGAGAAGGCAAGTTTTTGTCAGGTTTCTTTCAAAAACAACGCAGGAATACACGTCTCACATGGGGCCTTCCGCCCACAGCCTCAGACCGGAAGTGCGCCTGACGCGCCACCACCGCGCCGTGACGTAACAGAGATGAGTTCGTGTATAGACGCTTTCAAGCAGCTGTTCATGGGCGCCGCCATATCGACCTTTAGTTTTTGTTTCCTCTTATTCCGTTCGCTTCACTTTATCATTGCCACAGCAAGACAGGTTATTGCCACTATAGGTGCTACTGTGTCCTTCGTCCTAGCATAGGCCTGTGTGGAGACTCGTCAACTCGTCCATTCTAGTGGCTCGGATGCATATATCGGTAAGACAAGTGAAGGTCGGCAATGGCGTCTCAATCTGGCGCATGTTTAAAGCGTCTATATCTTGCTGCTGCAGGAAGTAGCAGCGACAAAGTTGTTCCAGCACTGCAACAAGTAGCGATTTATGGCGAACGCGCTAAATACATCAACGGGAACAAAAAAAATACTTTATAATCCGTGGTGCTGTGAGCAAAGGGTGCGGCCTCCTACTCGGCCGCTTTTGTCGCGAGGACAGAACCGACCCAGGAAGCAAGCGAGCAGGCGGATCTGAGGGATTTTTGTGGCGTTTCATTCTCGGTGAACAGTGTATAAAAGAAAAGAAGGACCGATCGCAACGGCACGGCAGAAGAACTACGGGTGCAACTCCACCGTGCATGACGTTTTGGTGCTTTTTTGATGGCTTATAACTTTCTTTCTATGTATCTTTCAATTATAAAGTTAATGTCAAATTAAAGAGCTGTTTTTAAACAATACTTTAATGTCTCGATATTAAGATTATTTTTAGTTTTTAGTTAATTATTCCGCTTTTATTAGACTATAGTCTCTAATATTGAAAAAATTATTTCTCGAGTTATAACGTCCCATCGTCCACGATATTTTACGTGAGCGTTCGGTTGGATGTAATACATTAAAAAAGTAAGCAATGAACTGTACATATAATGTATATTTTAAAATAAAAAATAAAGTTTAAAATGGTATTATTTTATGGCGTTATAAAAACGGAATAACGTCAACTAATCAAAATAACGAGACATTAAATTATGAAGCATCCTTCGATATTACATTTTCCAGAACTTCCATATTGATATATTACACGTTAAGAATGTTATAAGACTTCAAACTTTTCCCATTCAGTTACGGCAAATTGTAGTTTCTTCATATAAAGTACAGATGGCGACACGTGTTCAAGAACAGCTTGATGTGCATTTTTCGTCGTGTGCCGCTTGGAACGCCACGTGAAAGACAGAAAAAGCGCCAGATGTCAGGGTGTCAGATGCCTGGATGCCCACAGTGAGCGAGCCAGAGATGTGAGAACAACACGCGCGAGGCTGCGGGTGCACCACAGCTACTTTTGCGCGCGTGCTATGTGCGTCGGTACACATGATCCAAATGAAATGGGCGCCATGAAATGCATTCTGCCATTTCAGATTCCTCCACATATGCGAAAACATTTTAATGTTTTTATCACTTGCAAAAATTATTTTCGCAATCAAACTATGCTTGTCGGAATGGCTTGACTATATTTTGTTTCAAAAACCACCTCGGTGGCTCTTAAGTGGCAGTGATATTAAAACAAAACACAAAACATTAAGTCGTATCAGTGTCTCTGAGCCAACGCGCTGGCCCATGAATTCATATTTCTCGAATTTAAATATCGGCCGAGGTGCCCGCAATCCGACGGAGGCCAATCTAAGATTTCGGTTGCACGTCAAAAGATCTCCAATTAGTCAAAATAAACCCGCAATTTGTTTTTGTATTGGACCGTGTTAAGTGATTTTTGTTGGTTTGGCTTGTGAAACCCTAAGTATCTGAATATTTGCTTTGCTTTACCTTAGTTCGGAGCGCAGCTAACGCTACGGGCTGATGAAGCCACTGAAGCAGCGCCAATAGCGCGAGGTCAAGCTGTTCGTTCTTTTTCTTTGCCTATGCGGTCGGGCTCAACGTTGGTCGGGCTAAACTAGAGCCACTAAATAAGCTACACTTCATACACATCTTGGTGCTTAAAATGATGGTTGTCAGTTGTCTGAAGCTTTATCTGAAATCACAGGAAACGCTTTTCCGTCCTCCACAAATGTTTAAACAGTTCGTGACAAAGCAAAGCAATATTACGTGAGCTTCCTGACACCGAAACTAATGCCGAGGAAGTCGCACTTTTGAATCATGGCGATCGGCAGTTGCGTTTGATTTGTTACTAACCACAAAGATGGCGGCGCCCACAACAATATCAGGGGAAAAAGTGCCGATACTCTAAGCTGTAGCTCATTTGGTTTAGCTCACAGGCTAAACCAAGTGCGGTGGGGGATCGTTGGCCAAGTGTGTTGTGGCACCGCAGATCAGAGCACGTGGATAAATGCTCGAGCGCGAGCTCCGTTCAAGCACGGAGTTCACGCTGCAGAACCTGTAGGGACTAAATCCCCTCGGTGTGTTTGCGTTGGTCTTTCAAATAACCTCAAAGGTGCCAGTGCACGAGGCCCGTGTCTCGAGCGGCCCTTGGAGGCAAGTGGCGGCGCAGCCCTAAAATGACTGGCCCTTGAAAGCGAATGGCGGCGGAGCACCCGCTCGTGGCACTTGTCTTGCGCGTTTCCACAACAATGGCTGGCGGTACTTGTAAAAAACGCCTTTATCAAAGGGCTTTAGCAGGGACCCTAGGTTCCGTCGCCCATATGCATCCTACCGTCGTGCGATTGTGTACCACATATACGACGTAATGCACGTTAAAGACCCAGAGCTAATAGTTGTACTGCACTTTTTATAACCTTCAACATGTAACAATGTCGCCCTACGAAACTGCTGCTCTCTAAAAAACTAACGACTAATTTTGAAGGCGCCGTTACATTGCATTTTTAATGTCTGCTCGCGTGTTCGCGTTCTTTTTTTCTTTTTTTTTTGTCTACATCTTTGATAAAGCGGCTCTTACTTATGATGAAACAGACTATAGTTGTCGGACTTCTGGAAAAATATTATATAAGAAAATGGCACGTGAACGCAAAAGACAACAAAAAAAACACATAGGCGCACTTTATAAAAATAATTGAAATACCAGATTTGATTATAATTGTATTTTGAAGGGTTTGAGTGCACCAAAAGCTATAAAAGCGAGCTCGATGCTTTGGATGGTGCGCTTGCTCACTGGAAGTGTAGTTCAGGGTAGTATGCTCGCACTTGTATGTTCCGCTTCGCTCGCACGATAAAACCAAATACTTTAATGTAATGTATTTAGTGAAACAAAGCTTACCTTCTGCATATATGCAATACCTTCGTTTTCATGTGATTACACACTTATTTATCATTATTGTTTTCGTTTTCCACGTCGATTCAGCTCGTGCTTTTTTGTGTGCTGCTACATGCATTAGAGACCAAGCATTCTGTTTCTCGGATGATAAAAAAAAAAAAGCTATGCTACTTGCCACGTGTGCCACAATCAATACAAAATATTCTGAACTTCACATGTGGTCGCTTGCGCGAGTAAACAGTGTTGTTCGTCAAGAACAACTGCGATTGTATAAAATCACGTGGAAAAACTCGTTATAAGCAGGCGACCGTTGGCATGCAGTGAATACTCATAATCGCCGCCGAGATGATTGGTAGCTGTCAGCAGGGGGAGTTTTTCTTTCAACCCAGAGTTAGAATGTTTTCTTCTTTCTGTTGTAATTAGCTATCAGGAGGCAACTTACAGTAAATCTGAGGGTAATAACCCACGCAGCACAAGACGTCGAGATGACATCGAAATAAGGTCCTCGACGTTGGGCGACGTCGAAGTCCTTAACAAACTTTTTATCGACGGCATTGGTACGTCCACATGAGAGGTTCCGACAACGTCCAACACGCGACGTAGTGACAACGTCATAAGCTTCACCTCGACGTCTTCAGACTGTAATCGACGTCTGTTCGACGTCTTGTATGAGAAGTTCTTGAACGTCGAGCATGAGACGTCATAAAAATGTCCTGAGCAACACCTTGACGTCTTCGACATTAATCGACGTCGGTTCTACGTTTTCTCCGGGAAGTTCTCTGAACGTCGAGCACGAGACGTCCCAACAATGTCCTGAGCAACACCTTGACGTCATCGACATTATTCAACATCAGTTCTACGTTTTTTCGGGAGGTTCTTCAGACGTTGAGCGCGAGACGTTTCAAGAATGTCTTAGCAACACGTTGACGTCATTGGCGATAATAGACGTCAGGTGCTACGTTTTCTCCGGGAAGTTCTTATACCGTGGAGCGCGAGACGTCCCAACAAGGTCCTGTGCAACACCTTGACGTCATCGACAATATTCGACGTCATTTTTACGTTTCCTTTGGGAGGTTCTTGTAACGTTGAACGCGAGACGTCCCAACAATCTCTGAGCGACACCTTGACGTCATTGGCAATAATAGACGTCAGTCTCTACGTTTCCTCCGGGAGGTTCTTTGAACGTTGAGCGCGAGACGTCCCAATAGTGACTGAGCGAACACCTTGATCACCCTAAACAAGTGCCTTATAGAGCCCGAGGTGCTGTCACATCACTTCTAAAATTTCGTGTCAATGTCAGCATTTTTTATACTGTGCATGCAATCCGCATTTCAACCTGGCTGAGCTGCTGGAAATCTCTTGTAATATTATCATTATCGTGAATGTTTTTAGCAGGAATTGCTTAAAAAGCCGAGAATCCACAACAACAAAAAACAGGATTTAGCTCTGAAGTCAGCGGGGCTACTAACAGCATTTTTAGCGTTTCTAACTTAATATCAGCGTCTTTGAAGCTGTAAGAGAATGACAATAATGTAAGAGATTTCTGCAACTAAAGCCAGGTTGAAGAGGTGTGATCAGCACGCACAGTATTCCTGAAAATCGCTCGTCATCGACGAGCAATCTTAAAAGTGACACGAGAGGATCCTTGGGTACTCTAGAGACGCTTGTTCGAGGTGACTCGAAATTACAACCGACACGATGCCCAACCGCAAGAGTGGCCGAAACGTACCGATCGTCCAGGTAGAATGACGAAAATAAATCACCGGAGGGAGGACCGAGAGTGGACTAAAGGACGAACTGCAGAATCTCCCCACAACACAGCTAGAGTGACTGGTAGACTTACACCGTTCCACGGATGCTTGAACGTAGCGAAGTTGAGGCGCGGTTAGCAAATGGGCTATTCCGTCCCAATATACATGCTTTCGCGAGCATACCTTCTCAAGCTGACGAAGGCGCCAGATTCGGTTGACTCCATCGTTCCACGGTGACCCATGTCGAGACCGGTCGTAAATTGAGATCCCGTTCCAGTCTTAGACGGATAGCTCGACGTTTTATGGCGGCAATTCGCTGAATGGGATGTTATTACAATGTTGACACGACGTTATCACAGACTTGCAGCGCTCGACAGTTCATGTCATGAAATGGGACATTATTTTATCTTTTAATGACGTTTTCAATTGACATCCTGTTCAGTTTGGGCGATATACTCGGTCGTTTTATGATCGTTGATGGGACATTGTGTCAACGTCGAGTATAACGTTATCACTTCACTTCCCGTCCAATTTAGACGTGCGCTCGACGTTCTAAGGTCGTTAAGTGGGACGTTATGTTCGACGTAAACTCCACCACCTGTTCGGTGATTAGCCTTTCCATATTACGTCGAAGGGACTTGACGTTCAGACTTTCGGCGTTCTTTCGACATGTGGTTCCTGACGTCATCACCTTGTTTCGACGTCTTTTCGTAACGTGTCTGTGCTTGCCTGAGGAAAGTACTTACTGGAACGTTCAACATAACGGACTGAACATAGTATCAGCTTTGGCACCAGGCTTTCAGCTTCGACATCAAAGCTATACTCTGTTTCACCGTATGCCTGTACCGCAGCGAAGACTAGAAGCGCGAGCTCATAGTGTTGGCAGCTGTCCCTAATGCATGAGAGCTTGTGCCGCCGAGATGCGCCCCAGAGCAAGGAGCTCGCGCTTGTAGCCCCTCTTGCGGTACATCATAAGGTGAAACAGAGTATAGACGCTTTAAACACGCGCCAGATTGAGTCGCCATAGCCGACCTTCTCTTGTCTTACCGAGATGCCGAGCCACTGAAGCGGGCGTTGACGAGCCTCCACAAACGCCTATGCTAGGGAGAAGGACGCAGTAGCACCTAAAGTGGCAATAGCCTGTCCTGCTGTGGCAATGGTGAAGTGAAGCGAACGGAATAAGAGGAAAGAAAAACTGAAGGTCGGTTATGGCGGTACCCATGCACAGCTGCCTGAAAGCGTCTATAGTGTAAAATGTAGCGCTGTTTCAGTTTTAATCAGAGTGCCATATGGCGCGGTTACACTATAATTTATACAACGTCAAACTCTTCCCGTTTGCATCTTTTTCATTTTTGTACACCACTACTTGCGCGCATAAATCACCAAATTAAGACTGGTACATTGCTTAAACTCTGTGCAAAAGTTATCCAGAGACCCAGAATCTTTGCCTGGCCATTCATTGCATTTATCACTGAACTCGTATTAAAATTAATTCTTATCATTTATTGCTGCGAGTTAATTTTTAACCTTAGCATTTTTTTTATTACGACTCCCGCTCCAGTCCTACTTTGGATTTACCAAACTCAATATCTAAACTTGAGTGTCATTTTTTGTGTTTTCCAGTCTCGTGGTTTTGGCCAAATTAAACACCCAGCTACCTAAATGAGACACCTGACCGCCCAAAAAATAGTTCATTTGTTTTGATTTTTTAGGTATTTAATTCCTCAAGCTAGAATTTTGGAAACCCAAGTATATCACGTCATCACGTTATCCTGGAAATCCACAAAGAGCCAAACATATGCACGACAAAAGGGCCGGCCAGTCATATAAATCTGATCACATTAAAATATGTGTAATTGGCCTCGAAATCCCCGCGGGGTGCTAACGGCGCACAGACAATTTTATATTTTTCAACGCGTCGGTTGTTTTGTTGTGCTTGTGTCTCGCCATTTGGTTCAGGACTATTTTCGCGTTTTGTTCTGACCACATTTGTTGGAGGCGTGAGCTCGGAGCCTCGGCAACTGGCCCCCTTGCACGAGAACTGGCGCAGCCGTGCGCGTTCCAAAAAAAAAAAACTCGTGCTGAGAAAAACAAGCAAAAGACCAGGGATGTCACATTCAGGATATAGAAAATTACCCCACTGTATCGAGGCGCCACCACAACCGTTTTCTCGCACTGATGTACCGGCCTGGAGGGCGATCCCACCGCCATCTGTTGGTTTAGAATCACACTAACCAAGGTGGGGTTGCCCCTTGGGGGATCGGTGGCCGAGTGGGCTTGCGCACACCGGCTTGGAGCACGTGAAGCGAAAGCTCGCGCTGCAGATCCCAGGGATCCTGGGCTCAATCCCCACCCTTGCCCGTTTCGATCTGGATGAGCATCGTATCCGGCGTGCGGTCGTGTATCACTACTGCGTGGTGCACGTTAAAGACCCTGGTTAGCGGCTGCACCGCGCTGGCTAAATTGCTCATCTACAGCTGAGACACCAGACGCCCACTGAGGCAGACTAACTTCCGCCATCAAAAACATATACACAACAATCTGCTTTTGCTTGATTTCTCTCATGGCAATGGTGCTTGATTCGTATCGGATTGGCTTGGATAGCTTAACCGTCAGTTGTTTCCAATTACAAACATAATATTAATTTAATTACTTGAAAAAGAAGCAAAGATTATAATTTTATTCGACAAAGAAAAAATACTCCATTAGGACAGCGATGTCAATAAAAAAATCCAAAGAATTGATTTACAAACCTTTGTTTTATGCCAGCATTCGTGTCTGAGAGAGCCGGTAGTGGCGTTGCGTTAAGCGTTTCGTAACAGTGTAATCTGTGGTGGGTTTCGAATGTTCTACTAAATCTTAAAATGCTGGTTCCGCTTGCGTACATATGGTAGAGGTCGTAGTGAATTTCAGATAGCGTAGCGGGAACGAATGAACGATCTACTAAAACACTCTAATGGCAGCGCATCCAGGCCGACGTCTTTCAGGCTCGTAGGAATCACGCCGGGTTCTCTGCTCGGGTTTGAACTGGTAAAGCACGCTCGTAGGAACCACACCGGGTTCTTTGTCGGGCAGAGGGAACAAGCACTACCCGTCGACGGGTATTGCCGGTTCTGAATTCGAGGTAAAAAAAATCTGATCGGTAACAAAAGTTAAACCGAAAGCATTCCTTGGGGCGAAATGGCCCTCCTGATGTTTACCCTCGTGGCTGTGGCGCTGAAGGCCCTGCGTGAGTATGTGGCGTTTGTCGGGCGCGTCGTTCTATATGCCTTATGCGACAGCGCCTCCGGCAAATTGACTGCGTCCCCTCTGGGAAACCCCTCTTCCCTTGTCCGCCCTGGTTCGGAAGGACCTCACCTCTGGCGCGGCGTGTAGCTAGCTCGTGTTGACACGAACGGCGCCCTGGCTTTTACAGCCTTGCCCCTCGATTTTCCGTGAACGGCCAAAAGAGCAGAATTGACGCACTCTTTTTCCAGACTGTCACATTGCGTCTGCTTTGCTCGGTGTCACCAGAGTTTCACCTAGAAAGCGCCATTTCTTGAGAGAATCAGTACCGATATTCAAGAAGTGCAGGCTTCATTTTGAAAAAAGAGAGACGACAAAAGATGAACACGTGCGTCGACATGCTCTTCTGTTCTCTCCTCGCCTCTCTATACTAAAACGATCACGTTTCTTGTATATATATATAAGAGCACGCGCAAGAGCCCAGTAAATTTAACCACCAAGTAAGACATTGCCACCCAAAACTTTTTTCCTTCAAGAAACATAAAAAGGGCAATGCCAGAAAATTTACCCAAGAAAACGTAAGGGGCCATGACTGATCCTACAAATGTGATGAGCAGCTTGAGCAAGAATGGACGAATTAGTTTAGGCGGAAGCAGCCCAATTTTACTGGAAGAAGCTGCCACGTTTAATCTTCCTTCAAAGTCTCGGTTTTGCTAGCAAGCTTCGCTGATCGGGCCCTAAATGCTAGCTAAAATTAAATTTAGAGAATGAATAATTGACATCAGGTGTAAAATGTATCAAAACAATGAGAATATTCAAGAACCAAGTGGTTCAAAGCAACTCCAACTAACATCCGAAATAGGCTTTACTGAAAGGGAAGCCATGGGTTTTAGGAGGCACCTACGCATCTCATAAATAAGCATTGATTCCGTAGCCATTACCTTCAGTGAACCTTTTACGCGGTATACATATCGCTTTATATAGTTAGGACTCAATTTGTTAATCATAATTAACTAATTAGTAAGTATAGATATCGAGTTTTAATTATAAATTTGTTTGGTGTCAACCAGTACAAATATTTCAGTCAGTTTGCGAGAATGGGAGCAGAGTGCGACGCGTGCTGGTGCGCAAAAGTAACCGGTATTGCGAGGCTGGCTGATCGAAGATGCGCAAAAATGACAAGTATTTGAGGGTTTTAGAGTACCAAATTAAGGAAGGGCGTCTAACACGCCCCAGCGGGCGACTGATGATTCATTTTGGCCTTTCAGATCTTTTGATGTGCATCGCAAAAGCTCGTCTACTTGATTGCCTTCTCCACAATAAGCCACTGTCGGATTGCGAGCGCGCCGGGATTCGAGCCTGGAATTAAGATGTAGATGGTTGAGCGTGTTGGTTCTAATTTACGATAAGGAAAGAGGGACAGTTTGTCTTGAATGTCCCTCTTTCCTTATCGTAAATAAAAGTGAGGACGGCGTTTTGCCTTTTGAGCAAGATATGGGACTGATTTTTGTTGCTCTGTTTGACTCATAACACAAACCGATCGCAATGATATAATTACATGCAAGACAAACTATACGCGTGCATAACATTTAGAATTCTTTTGAGATTTCAAGAACGTCCAGCTTGGTAAGAGATTCTATACTGGTTCTGGAGAGACACAGTATGGCGGACCCTCTAGGCTGGACAGATTCTATAAAAGACAATCTTACAGGGCGTGCGTCCAAACCACAAAGTCTCTCCAACATTCTGCTTCACCATATTGCATGCTGAACCGGGATCCGAGAAGTCGTAAGAATGTCATTACCCTTCCGAAAATGGAGAAACCAAATGTCAGTAGCTGTTAAGGGAAAGTCCATTTTAGGAATTTGCTGGAGGACGTCCTCAAATAGAAAAACATTCAACAATAAAAAAAGAAAGAAAACATGCTCTATACATGCGGTTCCTTGTAGGAAACAATCAACACACTAAATAACAAAAGCTTTTTTTTTCGCAATATTAAATTTCATATTTGAAAGGGTAAAGACCGATGATTCAGAATATATAGTTAGTTAGAGGTAGCTAAATATATCGCCACAGTACGCGCTTTCGCAGGACACCCACCAAATTATTCGGGGAAAAAACTAACACTAAAGGAAACGCGTAGTCGCTTCTCAATGGAGACGGACAGTTTTGTTTTGCTTTCGGCAAACGTAGAAACAACAATGATAGGATTTCTTCCGCCTCCCTGGTCTGGAACACAAAACAAGAAAATATAAACGGACCGCTTAAAAACAATAAACACGAAACGACCTCCTTCAGGAGCTGATGCCATATTGAGAGTCGTCATTTGGTGACAAGACGAAACAGATAATTGCGGCATACTTTCCCCACCCAGACCGTCAGATGGACACAACAAAAACGTAATGCAGCTTTGTACATTACATCTAGCACACCTCAAAACTTGGAGCACCCACAGGGATTTTGCGGTTAAAAATGCTACAAACAGTTCCATGCGTTAAAATGGACAAATTCCAACCACCCTGCTGCTAAGCCTTCTCACGCGTTTCCGTAACAACCGCCGACCAGCAGGTGTTTAATTACTTTGAATGCTGTACTGGAACTCACGATACTCGATCGGCGTTGCTGCAGAAATGAAATATGTTGAAAGTTCTACGCTAAAAACTGCAGCACTTTTACCAATGAAAGGCCACACGCAGTAGCTCAGAGCTACGACTATTACTGCCACCAGTGCTGCAATAGACCGATCT
>JAZHYW010012608.1:0-51659 GCA_037355805.1 Ixodes ricinus
TCTAGGCAAAATAACAATCGAAAGGAATGTTAGAATGGGGTCAAAGTTCGCGAGCATTCCGATGACGCTTATACATATATTGCTAATATACCAGTCCCATCACATACATTAAATAGACCCTGTCGTGCATCATTGCGAGCGGTTAAAACATTCAAAACGTAAAGTATAAAGTACGTGGGATATGAAAGGTGTATATTTTAATGACTTTTTATGCCAGCGTTGGGAGCGGAGCCAGCGTTGTCGGTTACCGCGAAAAGCGGGACATAAATTCTCTCCGCGCCATGACCGCAAAACAAACCGCTGAAAAATTCCTCTGCGGAATGGCTCTTAAAATGGCTGCGACGCGGCCCGCGCGCCGGATAGTTCAAGGAACGCCGCCGCCGCAGCAGTGCACACCCGGCGCACACCCAGCGCACACCCGGGGCTTTCCAGTGCGTCCGCAGAGGCTTTTCTGCCGTCCTCTGCAGAGGATAGCGGGTCGCGCAGCTAGTAGGAATGCGGTACGTATACGACTGCTTTCGGATTCCTGCACGTAAGCAGCCTTTTACTGGACACCTGTTTTCTACATTCTCACTATTTTTAAAACTTTTTGAGTGTGCGGGTCATATTTTAAGCGCAGAACGAACATATTTGTACATATGCACGATCTGAGAGAATAAAGAAATGCCTAAATATTGCACACCGGACTATATTGATTTGGTCTTCTTTTACTTCGATCGTCTACATGCAGAGGAAGTTACTGATCGAGTGTTACTGCGTAGTTCTTGCCGTCTCATGGTTTTCCTCGTGATCCTTCGTACGCTTATTACGTAAATCCCCCATACAGAAAAGCGCTGACGCAGAGTTCGTCCTAATAGTGCCCGACAGTGCACGTAAAATCATCTATGAAGCTGTATCACCATTGTGTGTAATAAGGTAAATTTTACAAAAAAAGAAATGCACTTTACCTGACCAACATTTTGAATTGCGTGATTGAGAAAAGTTCTAAACTATTAACTACATTATAATTATTCGTAATATTTGCTCTTATAATCAAGTGCAGGGGGAAAATGCACCCTTTTTTCCCCGTACAACTGAATTACCGGAAGTCAAATTTCAATTGGTTGCTGTCTGCTTCAATTTGTATCCCTGAAATTCTTAGCAGGATACAACTGGAATCTTGTGCAATGTTGGCACATAAACAAATTGTTTTTAAAATTTTACTTTTGCCAACTACTTCGTGATGCGTACGAACGCTCTTTTGCAAGTGGTGAACGCCGCCAGCCTTTGTTAGCGCTCTGATCTAAGCTGAAAAAAGTATAGCACAAGTTGGACCTCTAGAGTACATTATGATTACTTTATGAGTGGCACCACCGGCGGCCATGGTTGGACACCAGCAAATGCATTGAACCCTAAGAAGAAAACCATTAAAACCATTAAAAAGTTAAATTTCTTTCATTTGTAGTATAATTTGGACGACCAAACTTCGACGAATTATTCTAGGAGTGGTAACAGATTTATGTGTCGAAGTTTCAATGCTTCCTACAGTGAAGTTTTAGGGGAAACATATTTTTACGTCCTTTGTAGAGAGTCCCTCCACGGGTCCCACGATCAGCCAGTGGGAGCCACGCTGTCATTCAGGAAGCGAGTAAGGTTTGCTTCGATACCATGCTTACTTTTACTTGCGAAGGGTTGCAGTTTGCGTTTGAGGCCTCATTTTTGTTGCCAAGTCAAAGCAGACTATGTATGATGACGAATCTACTTTTGCTCGCTAAAGCAACTTCCAGCTTAACAACATTCACATAAAAACTGTGTTCGTGCTGCGAGATATTATAAGCAAAAATGGGGGTTTTGAGGCATAACTACAACGAATCGGAACGTTCGAGCAGACAAATTCCGAAGATGGCAGCAGAGGACAGAAATCTGCACACTCTTTGTGTAATTGAATGACATTTTAACAGTTACTGACGACAGCAAACTATGTATTACCATTCCTGCGAATCCCCATAAAAGTTTCTTTACAAGACACTTCCCAGAGTTTCAAAAAGTTTATTTTTATTAATTCCTCCCATAGACTTGCCTGTATTGCCTGCTGTCAAGAAATAGCCGCTGGTGTTGCCGCCGTTGGACATCCGATCCGCGATCCAGTCTACTACAATAGATGTCAGTGGTCGTCCCCAGAGTAGTATATACAGAAAGTCTGGCCATTCATTGGGAAGTATAGAAGTCAAATGGGGAGACGTCATTGGCCGAAAGCGTGCTGGGCGTGTTCCAAGGCGTCTTCACAAATTCGAATGTGGCCAACAGGAAGCAGGAAATAATATCCTGGTGGTGGTCGCGAGAAACGAAATTAATAAGTGCGTCGGAGTAACTCTCGGCGATTGAAAAGATGGTTCACGTGATGTTTTAATCCCGGTCATCCAAAATCAGGGTGGAAGAGCGCGACTAGCTGCACGCTCGACCTAATCAGTACGCCAGGCTCCGTGGGCCGGGAATCTGCCAACCGAGCGGTCACACTCTGTTCGAGCAAAACAGAGTTCGAGCCGCAAATTCTTTTCTTACATCTTCCTGCATGATCATAATCAAAATATCACGTGCACCCTATTTTGAGCCATAAAAAGTTACATTTAACTCTTACGCGCTTCTTCAAACGCCTTATCTATGAATAAAACTGTTTCTCGCTACCACCGCTAGGGGATACTTTTCGGCTTCTGATTGACCAAGAGAGCATGTGAAGCGTCTGGTGCATGCCCTGGCTCTGTCTGCTCCTCACATTGACCAAACTCTCTTTATACACGGCTCTGGTCCGCCCCTTCACATGGTCGTGTTACTCAATCTCGCTCCGGAGATTTGGCACCTTGACATTTGAACTCGTGTTCAAGTCCAGCGTTTCCCTTCGCCTGCTTCCGAATCGAGTAGATGTACTGGGATTGGGATGATCGTGGCTGTTTAGCCAACGCACGTAGAAGACCTGAGTGCTCATTACTCGAATCTAGTGTAAAAAAAAAAGAAAAATAGCGCCAGCTGTGATTCCGAATGTTCTGTATAGCGCTGTGCTCGGGTAAAGGGATATTGACTCGGAAGCTAAGATCGGCTTCTAAACGCGATCTTAATGCGAAATGCGAAATGCGAGAAGTCTCTAAGAGCCGCACTGTCGAGCCACGGTCTTGTCGCACCAATCCGTTTGAAATGTAAGGGCGGTGATAAGAAAATACTAGGAAGCTCTAAACCGAAATAAATGTGGTGTAAATTTTTAAAAAGAAAGCTTTTAAAATTATTTACAGTAACCTTTATGCTAGAATGTTTCTCCCTACTAACGTATCATCAGCACGGCTTCTAGTTCTACTATATTAGTTGTTTTATTAATGAATGCTATCAAAACAAACAGCTCAGGTAGGCTATATTTACGTCGATATTTCTCAGTCTTTTGAGTGAGCTGATCGAAGTCTTGTTTGCGACAAAAGAAATTGAATGTTATGCTATACAAGACCGCTCACTTAATTAACTTAAGTGTACTGTGTGATATGCAAGTGCTAGTCTAACGTGAAAAATCGGTTCAGAGCACTCATTGTATACATATATGTGGAATATTTATCATATTTTAGTTAACTAAGACGGCAGTAAGAGGAGCCACCGTTTTTTGTTTTTGTTTTTTTAACACAAAAGTGTGTCTTTTGGCTGGGTTGCATGAAAAAGCGTAACCCTCGAATGCGAACAAAAACCATTTTACGCAGACCTATAACATAAATGATGACTAAGTCATAGTAGGCAAAATACGTAAGCATCCAGGGCACATAAGAGGCCTAACAAGTCACAGCCATTCATACGCAATCACAGGTAGGAACACATAATCGAAACCAGAGATATTCACCCAGGAGTTCAGCAGGAATCGAACCCCGGACCATGGCATCAGCAGTCGGACAAATTTTTGCGGCGCCACAAGTAGGAGATGAACGAGAGTGCAAGCAACTGAACTAGGTATGACTTGCCGCTGACGGTCGCCTGCTGCAGCTCGCGAGCGTCCACAGCGAGTGATATCTTCATCCAGCACACTTAATCCACAGTCTATACAGAGGCGCTGATGAGTTATGTTTTGTCCAGCATACTTAATCCACTGGAGACAGTCGGCAGTGAGGTATACTTAGCCCAGTATACTATTAATTTCTCAGATAAGATTTTCCCGCAAGTCACGCCAATGTTTGAAGCACCGACTGTGCGAAGATGCACGTTTTAGAAAGCGAATGGTGGCGCACGGCAGAAGACTGAACTGAACGACGCCGTTTTGTTCCAGCGGAATGTGCTTTGTGATTTGTATAGATTGTTGTTACTTGTAGAAAGAAGTATCGAGGGACTTGGCATACTTAGCCTGTAGGTGATACTTGGCGTTATATGTCTTGCATAGTCCAGCATACACTTCGTCCGCAGGCGACCGTCTGCGGTGAGTCGCACTTAGTCCAGCATAGTTATACCTGAACCCAGTCACAGTCGACGCTATGATTCAATGTAGCTAATCAAGCAGTGCAAAAAGTGCTTCGTCACGGCGCTCGTTTTCTTTCTGTGTTAACCGGTTAAACCAATCGCACAAAAACTAAAAAAGGCAGGATCACGGCGTCTCTATTGTGCGTGACTGGCTTAGTCGCTGATAGCTGATGTACAAACAAGATGAGTGTCTTGACGATGCACTTTTGGCACTCCTTGATTTGGTCTATAAAATCTTAGTGTCGGATGTGGTAGGATTTAAAGTGAAACGGAGTATAGACACTGGTGACTGTCGGCGCGCGCAGCTGGTTCCCTAAAGGAGGCGTACTGCTCCCCACGTGAACTCACATCACGGGGTGAATCATAAAACTTCCCAAGGGATGGCGCAGCGGGCGTACGACGCCGTAACTTCAGACAAGAGTCAATTCATATACTAAAGGGGAGATAAACATTCTCCCGTCGCCACCATTTTAGTAACCACCAAGGAACTCCTTATAATCCACGATCACTAAGAGTTCAAGTCCTATAAACGAATCCCTCCCCCCCCCCAAAAAAAAACAAAAAAAAAACAACGTCAACAGAACCGTTTAAAAATTGCTCAGTTGAACTAGCTCGTGTCACACCCTAATCCTGAAGACATGTAAACTTGTCTCGATCATTTTTATGAACCCGGATGTCACGAGTGTGTCGTGTAGGTAGAGCATCAAACCACCCAAAGCTTCCCGGAATCAAACATAGCAAATCATAGCGCACGCATAATACATGCGCGACACATTCTGTGCGGGGATCGGTGGCCGAGTGGGCTAAAGCGCACACCCAGCTCGACGCGCGTGGAGCGAAAGCTCGCGCTGCAGAACCCAGGGATCCTGGGTTCGAGCCCCACCCCTGCCCGTTTCGATCTGGATGAGCATCGTACCGGCGTGCGGTCGTGTATCACTACTGCGTGGTGCACGTTAAAGACCCCAGGCTAGCGGTTGTACCGCACTGGCTAAATTGCTCATCTACAGCGAGTGACTCGTCGCAACTTTAAATGGCTGACCAACTACACGCTGTATAAATATCCCCACAACCCAATTTTTTTTTTTTTACATTCTGTGCTTCCGGGGTTTATTTAAATGATCGAAACAAGTTTTTTTTTACTAAAAAAAAAGACACTCTTTATCTTCAGTTTTTTCAGCAGCCATATCCCTCGCTTAAAATTTCTACCTTGGAGCCGGGGTTTCTCAAGCTGTGCATGTCGCAGTTTGCTGCCCCTGTGAAAATTATCTTCGAACAAGAAAAGTAAAGAACCTATTCGATAATTCATTCTTTCATTCATAAAAAACTATAAATGCATTATGCATGTGCTCTATAGGGCGCAAGCGTTGGGATGCTGGCGGCCAAAATAAATAAATCTTCGTTGGATCTGCGAACATTTACTGAAACAAAATACATTTCTTTCTAGAAAATACGACGTCAAACGTGGCTTCAAATATGATGTCCCTGAGAGAGGCGCTGAAAGTTACTACTGCCGCCTTGAGACTTGGAAGTCGCCACCTGAAGGATATTTCATATAAGACGAGGTTAAAACGCTTTATCTTTCTTTATTGTTGCAAGCAAGTAGGTTTAGTGTGCAAGGCCAAGAAGCCAGTGTGTAGATAATGAAAGAGCTAAGGCGTGAGGAACACGTGTTACAGTCAGATTGGGTTCAAAAGCGCGCTTGACCGACAATATTCAATCTGTAGCATGTTGTTCATGTCACCTTAGAGCAAACGCAGAGTGCACATGAGTCCAACTTAATTTGGTAATCTTAGAATCGTGCGTGCAGTTTCACCTACTAGGGAACGTGCAGCAAGCGGTCTTAAGACCTGGTCTTTGAGACAAACGTTCGCGGAGCGCGCCGATTGGTCTTGGCTGACAGAAGCTTGGCGTCATAGTCGCGAGAGTCCAGTCGGCCCACTCCGCAAAACTTTGGCCCCAACTTTGTGCTTAACACGTCTAGAGTCCCGGAAGCACGTTTTCTGTGGGGGCCTTCTCTTTCGAGTGAAGCGCTCGAGCGGACGCACCACGCGTGCACGCGACAACTCGTGCCGCAGGTACTGACACCTTGATCTCGGAAAGTTTTAGATTTGGCAACCATGAGTTACCTTTCCGGGACTCTACCTAATTCCTAGTCACTAAAATTGACATCTACGAATGCACACAGGTAATAAATACAGCAGCTGGTGTAATAACTTGGCAAAAAATTACGTTGGGTAACAACCGCTGTCCTGCAACGTCGCCTCAAATAACTAGGGAAAGTATACTTCGGCTTAGCATAAAAAGAATAAACTAATTATAGGCGTTTGCCACCTTTAAGTATCCGTCTTTACTGGAAAATATACCTTTCTAGTTATTCCACCTGCGTTGAGCCGGAGTTAACTTTACCTAATGACCTCCCCGGCTTTTGAAATAGTTTTCGCTTAAAGAAGTCTTATAGCAAAAGTGAATGTGTTTACGCGTAAGAAAGTACACACGCCAGTAGGCGTGAATCGTATTATACAGGAGTGAAAAACAAAAGTTTATATCTGATATCCAAACTGCTCAATATCGATATTAATTCCAGAATAGTTTGCTATGTTAACCTCATCGTTGTTTCGTCTGCAGAAGTTACAGTTCTGACACCTTGGGAAGCGTGGAGACCCAAGCCCTGAGAGATGTTTACAAGGACAAATTTCTACCCCGGACCTATATGGACACATATGGTCGTTTATTTGGGAAACTTGACACTTTCCAAGTAGAAGAACTTCATCGCATGTTTCAAACGGGTAAACTACATTTAGCGTTTCGGAATGTCAAGTTTTCTTACGTTTCAAAGTTGTTCCTTCCTCCAAAATTACCGAACGAGGAACACGTTAATTTACAGGCTATTTTTTGTGCGTAAATGTATCATACCTATAGGATTCCAGACACGTTAATAGTTAATTTTTTACGTCTATTCCGGAGTTACCTCTATCTGTAAATACTGTTGACGCTATCAGTGATCACCGAATGGTGGTGATCGACGCTAACATTGCTGTTCACGAAAAGCGTTGCGAAGATAAAGTCATTTTCGACTATGCCTATCGGAGATTGCTTCGGCACTCGAGTCATTCGTTATCGATTTTCAGGATTATTTCAGTCTCAGGTCAGTAGAAGATAACTGGACTCTAATCTAGGACAGGTTTTTAGAGCTTATGAATTTATTTGTGCCTAAAATCTAACTACCATTCAATACACGAAAGCCATGGTTCTCGAGGTATCTAAAGGGCCTCCTTAACACCGAAAAGCGACTTTTTCAAGTTCAAAAAAGCATAACAGTACGACCTCTTGGGACAAATATTTAAACCAATCTAATCTCTGTACACAGGCAGTTAAAGATGCCAAACAACGTTTCTTTGGTGGCACTCTTAGACAACTACTAAGTTCAAATCCTAAAAAATTTTGGAAAATCATTAGCCCTCCGAAAACTCAAAATGCCCCGAGCGGTCTTTCTGACATCCACGGGGATACGTTGTCCGAACTAGAAAGTGCGAAACTTTTAATCAATTCTTTGGGAGGGTTTTTGCTGATGAGTAATTTCCTTTACCTACCTGTGATAACATTTAAAAAATTTTTCCTTGATCGCATCTCCGTTGATTCTGATGGGATAAAGCAGCTTATCCTCAACCTTTCCAATTCAACTAGCCCGGGTAGTGACGGAATTACGTCTAAACTGCTCAAACTCGCGTAGCCGGTCTCAAGTATTCTTCTGCAACTTTTATTTCAAGAAAGTCTGGACCAAGGATACTTACCTAAGGACTGGAAACATGCAAAAGTTACCCCTACTCTTAAATCCGGTGATGCTACGTCCGCCAATAACTACCGTCCCAGTTTCCTAACTAGCATACCCTGTAAACTCTTGGAACATGTGATATACAGCCATAATGTGATTTACCTTACAGAAATTAATTAATTTTTTTCCTAACCGACCTGGCTTCCGTAAGGAGAAGTCGTGTGAAACTCAGTTATTTGAATTTATCACTGATAGTTATGACAGCATTCATTCACAAACGCCAACCGACGCTATCTTTATCAATTTTTCGAAAGCGTTTGATCGGGTCCCGCACCAGCGTTTGATAAGTAAACTTGAATTACTTAATTTGCATCAGTCTCTTGTAATCTGGATCAAGGAATTTCTTTCTGAAAGAACTCAATCAGTCTCGATCAATAACGACTCATCTCGAAGTATCTCAGTAAACTCCGGTGTCCCTCAAGGCTCCGTCCTCGGCCCTCTTCTTTTTTTAATTTACATTAATGATCTACCCAACTTAATTTGTTCAAAAATTCGGCTATACGCTGACGACTGCGTAATATATAGGCGCATTGTCACGAAAGAAGATAGCCTGGCCCTCCAGCGTGACCTTGATTCTCAATCGTTATGGTGCGTTAAATGACAAATGGATATCAATATTACAAAGACCAAGCTTCTTACTTTTGCTACAATTAAGTCTAAGTCTGCCTTTGATTATAAAGTTAATGCTGCAATTCTTGATAAGGTATCTCATTACCAATACCTCGGAGTATTTCTAACGGATAATGTAGCCTGAAAAATGCATATTGATCATATTGTGAGCAAAGCGAATCGATCTCTAGGGTACCTTAAGAGGAACTTGTTCTTAGCTCCAAGTGACGTTCGATTGTTAGCTTACAATTATTTTATTCTTTCAAAACTAGAATATGCGAGTATTATTTGGAACCCATGGCAATATTATTTAATTAAAAAATAGAGTCTGTTCAGAATAGAGCCGTACGTTTTATTTTTAGAGATTATTCCTTTACGTCGAGTGGGACAGCACTAAAACAAGAGCTGACCTTGTTCCTTTATGTAATAGACGCAAAGTATCACGACTGCCTTTTTTTATCGTGTGTATTATTACAACGCTGACCTAAAAAGTCAAATTTTACTTCAGCCCCATAGGATTTTTCCTCGGCATGATCACCGTCATAAAATTAGGCTACCCTTATGACGCACTAAGCATTTTTCAGAGTCGCACTTGCTCTTGGCTATCCATGAATGGAATGACCTCCCTGAAAGCGTGGTTGATATCTCGGACTGTGCACAGTTTAGGAGTGTATGTGAAGAATCATTTAAGTCAGTTTAATTTTATACGCTCTCTGGTGTGTAGCTGTTGTGTATATAGTATGCTGTGTATCTGTGCGCAATCTGTCGCGTGCTGTTTTCAATGTTAGTGTTTTCCTGTTTTTGCGGCGAACTTTTTCTTTTGTCTCTCCCCCCCCCCCCCCTCATGTAATGCCTCCGGTCGCTTTGAGGGAAAAAATAAATGAAATGAAATGAAATGAAATAAGCCAGAGTGCACGCGGGTGGTACGCGTTGGAGGCGAGGAGCGGGCACTCTGCCGAAGATAAAGACATTCCCTCGTTTGCGTTTTAAAGGGTGTCAGAGTATAAAACGAAACACCACACACCACAGCAAATTGCATTCACACTACTCGTGCATCACGACAAACAAACAACAGCAATAAAAAATATACTGCGTTAGTTGCAGACATGATGAGAGAATTAACCACGCCTCATGCATGTTCGAATCGCGTTTGCTTCATGCATATTGGAGCATGCCTTTAGATTCTCTTTTGTTTTTCTGCATTAGCCGCTGCTTAATACATCATGCGAAAGACATTCTGCAGACAGATTTAGCGGCGTGTTTCTTTCTAGCATGACTCTCCTGCCACAGCGATCGTGCAAAAAAATTAATAAAAAATTGTGGACGACCAGAGAAAGTGCCATGCGCTTTAGAGCCATATATAGCTCCTGCGTTGTGGAAAGGCTTGTTGAAGGAGATATTTGCAATGGTTTTTTTTGTAAAGGTTTTGAAATGGGCTATTTTGCTTTCGGTGGAAATGATGAAGGAGGTGTGCGTTAGCAGGTGTGTGCTTTGGTGGAACGACTGTGCCAGATGTTCCGTATGTTTAAAAATGCAACAGAAACGTGTTTTTTATGAAACATTTCTTTTTAAAGGAAGGGCGCCCGTAATTGCGCCTGTGGTGGAAGAAGCCGAAGTGCCTACGTGAGCTGCTTTGCAGTGGCGCTTGAGTACACCAGAACGGAACCTGGGCGGCGGCAGTGGGGAGGCGAGGGAGCGTGTCCGCATGACGCTACCACGCGGGTATTTCGCAACAACGGCTACTGGAGGAGCGGGGGGGGGGGTGAAAGGAGAGCGTCACCGGAGCAAGAACAGCGGTGACCTACAGGAGAGAAGAAAGGGGAGAGTGGAAGAGAGCCTTGCCATTTGGGAGGAACGACGGGGAGAGGCAGAACATTGTGTCTGCTGTGAAATGGGGTTTTGCGTTGCTATCTGTGAATTTCTTGTCGGGAACAAGCACTAACAGGTACCACTGTAAAACAGGAAGTCCGAAGAAGGAATCACGAACCGAACAGCGTGAGCGTAACTGAGCACGCCCTACATTTCTTAAGGAGTGAGTGTAGAAAAGGAGTATGCAGTTGTTTCCAGAGAGGTGGGGTCAACGCATCAGATGTTTGAGCAAACACGCCTTCCACCCCTTTTTCCCGCCCTACCTTTTCGCACGTGCGGAATTCAAGCGAGGAGTCAGGACATCTTGACTTCTCCCCCCTGCTAAATCCTCCACTGACAATAGATAAGAATGTTGTATAATGCTAAAGTTTTGGCATCACCTAAAGAAGGCGCAAGTGGAGCAGCAAGCTCGTGCGCGAATGCTTTCTCAACGTTCGACTGGAACTCCCGTTCCCAACAACGAAACAGGAGACCTACCCGAATGCTGACACAGCGCTCGCGTACAAAATGTGCCCCGCATTGACCTTCTCTGAGGTGACGCCGAAGATGCAGCACTTGAATATTGCCTTATGTGAGGAGTAGCAACAAAAAAGCATACGCGGGGGTATCCAAGCTGCGCGTGTGGAACGTACCCGAAGGGCACACGAGCTGCCCGCCATTCTCGCAAACACTCCCCGTGATTCGACTTGTTCAGTCTTCCAAAATCTAGGCTTTTTATTGACCAGTAACGATACAGCGCCTTTTATCAACAGGCTGCGATCGGAAAGGAGCCTTGACCTGCCTTTTGTATTGAGCGAGGTGTTTATAATATCCCACATTAGCAGATACAATATTTGTGAGCACGGAGTACTACATGCACGTGAAATGGGATATATAGAAAAAAATCAAAAGCTGAAAAATGCTGAATATGTGTTTGTTGGCTTGGCAAGTATGAACCTCTGGTATACTTTCCATGTGTCAAGCTGAAGGTGAGACTCTGCTGGACGTGGGCAGTGGCCCGATGATCGTGAACGCCCTCTTGGCCTCCAGTCGATTCAAGCATATTGTGCTGAGCGACTTAGTCGAAAACAACAGGCTCGAACTCAACAAGTGGCTCAAGAAGGACGAAGATGCCATCGACTGGACATTCCGTGCTGAGATGATTGCTGCCGTGGAAGGCTATGGGTACGTTTTTTTTTTAATAACTGCCCTTTTATTTATTGAAAAAAAAAACGATTTGAAATTAGTTGGGATATGAACAGGCCGAACCCGAAATGAACTGGTTGACGTGGAATCGTACCGGTCAAATTGGAAATCAAACTGCCGAAATTAGCCTAACTTAGAAAATGAACTGGCCAAGCTGGAAGCTGAATTGGCTGAACTGTCAATTGTACAGTTCAAAGCGTTAGTTAACCAGGTAAAACTGGTAGCTTGAACTGGCGACACTAGTCTCATTATGTTCAAGCTGTCAGCCAAACAGTCTGAACTGGCAGTCAAATATTTACAACTTCTAATGAAATTGGTGTCACCGTATCTAAATAAGTCATACCAGCGGAGCTGAAGGAACTGCCCGTTGAGCTGGTCAAACAAATAGTATACCCATTTTAAAAAAAACATTTAGCACCGGATTCGATTTAATTCGCCTTTTTCATTTGAATCGAGTTTGATTCACTCTTCCTAATTTGACCCATTCATCACATTGTTTCTACGTGAACGAATTGGACTCTTACACTCCAAATGGCTCGCAATGAAAAGAACAACAACAATTTGACAAAACCAGTTTTTATCAATTTCATAGGCAAAGATGTGGTTCTGGAATGAATCAAGCCACAGCAGTGAAAGTGTCTGGCTTTTATGGTACATTTCTTTTATGCAGATGTCGCATAAAAGATTACTAGAGGTAAATAAAAGCTTCATTTCGAAGCATGTACAGTTGTACCTAGGTCGCGACAATAGTTGGTGACAGGTCAAGAATTCAGTGAAGCTGTAGGAGTTCATATCCCTCTCCCAGCCAATTCTTCCCACTTGAACTTTAGAGCTTTCCCGCTTTTTGCCGTCGCCTCTATTCATCCTGGCTCGCACCGAGAAGCCGCTTACAGCGCAAGTGCCCATGAAGGTGGGGGAGCCTCCCACATGATGTTGGAAAACCGCGGGCAAGTGGGGCGGCACCTCCGATTGGTCCGGCGCCTGGAAAATGCCCTGGTGCCCTGGGACCAGAGATCATGCAGTGTCCCCCACACTTGTTTGTTTGTTTGAATTTATTTAAACAGCCTTACAGAAAGTCTTAAGGGACATGGCTAAAGACACTTGAAGTGCCTGACGAGGCCACGCCACCCCTTTTGGAAACAGCGGTAGCAAAACAAGAGACACAAGAGTGACATGCTTTCACTACTATAAAGTAAAAAACACATACGAAATAAAGCAAATAAGAACCAACCAGTGGTGTGCGAACACAGGTGGGCTAGTTAACTATAATATTACGTAACAGATAATTTAAAAAAAATGTGTCCTATTACATGCATTTATGATTCAAGAAGTTTAGGACATATTCAAGGCATCCACGCGCAGCGGGGATGCCTTGAGGTGAAGAGCTGCTCACGTGCCAGGACAGGGAGCGCGCGGGCCAATCAGCGCGGCCTTCGCGCCCGATCGAAGCGCCAGTTTTAAGTCGGCGTCGAGGGCAGCACTTTCATTGCCAGTTGTAACTGTTTGACTGCCAGTTAGAACAGCTTGAATGCCAGTTAGAAAAGTTCGACTGCCAGTTAGAACAATTCGACTGCCAGTTCAAGCTGTTTGGCTGCCAGCTTGAACATTACACCAGTGTCGCCAATTCAAGATACAAGTTTGAAATGCTCAATTAACAGTTACGCCAGTCCAGCTACCAGCTTGGCCAGTTCATTTTTCCAAGTTCGGCTTGTTTCGATAGCTTGATTTCCGATTTTCCCGGTACAATTTCACTACAACCAGTTCATATCGGGCTTGACCAGTTCATATCCAAACTGCTTTCAGACCGTTATTTTTTCTTCAAAACGCCATTATCTGTTATGCACACGTCTCCATAACGCTGTAAGGACAACGAAAAGTGTCCATTTAAGCTCACGTTGCCGGCTCCATGGGGGAAAGTACCGGATTCGATCGAAAAGATGAACCCCGGTTTTTAGTAAAAATTCCTTTTCAAACCCTTTCCAAATGACCATAAAGATTAGGCCATATCCCAAGTTCTTCGTGTAAGATGAGTGTGGTAAGACACGGCCGCATTCAGACAGTAGTTCCAATCAAAAGGAAAACATCGGTACATATTGGTCATACATGTACACGCTACTAAAAAAAGTAACTAAATACCGTTACTCATTAAAGTAACTAAAACGTTACTCGTTACTGAATCTCAAAAGAAACGCGTTACTTTACTTCAAAATTAGCGAGTTACTTCTGGTTATTTTGACGACCAAATACACAACTGCGTTTGTTTTATGGTTTAGTTTTATTTTCATTAGTCGTTGCATTTAAGCAGTAGCTGCCTTCCGAATATTTATCAGTTATGTTTCCCCGCTTTATATAGAATACATCTTCGGCGACGCTAAAGGTCGTTCTTCTGGCACGCTCGAAGGAACGGCAGTGTTTTGCTTCAGCAAAAGCTGGTGAATTTTGGGATTTCCCTGAATCTTTTGTTATTTCTGCTTCTAAAGTTCTAAGCTGAGAATGGATTCTGTGCCTTCCCGCTTTGGCAAACAACGGGTTCATATTTGGTGTGTACACGATTCTAGAAGGCAATAACCAACGAACTTTCTTGTGTTCTCTGAGTGAAGGACATTACCAGCTGTACTGTCTATATGTTGCTTTACTGTCCTACTATTTAGTTGTTTTCTTCACGTTTCCCATCTGCCTTTGTCGCAATAGGCGCATGCTCAAGTTTCAATTAAAATGCGGCTGTTTAAGGGTTGTTTTACACGTTACTCCTTAAGGGTAAGGAAATACCGTTACTCGTTACTTGACCTTAAAAATAAGTAAGTACTTTCTCATTACTTTACTAAAAACGCAACTGAATACGTTACTCGTTACCGGAAAAAGTAACAGGTAGAAGTCTGTTGTTACTAGAAACGCGTAACGTACAAGTCTGATCTTGATGTATTGATCATTGGTTTCAAAACGCTCGCCTAGCCAAAACTTCGGCTGTAATATGACATGGTGTAGAGAACTTGAGTGAGAGAACTTGAGTGAGGTTGCAGGGGTTGCATCTTTATAACAGTTATTAATTGGGTGAATGAAACAAATTTTATACGAACGTGACTTTCGCACGACGACTATGGATTCGAAGTGTCAAAGTCAAATTCCGGAATGGCTCCGTCGCGACGTCAACGCGTCGACGTCGTTTCCTCTCGTCTTTCTGCCTTGTATACTTTAATCTCTCAAAATAGTGACGCCTGATGGTTGTGCCGCAAGCGAGCGCGATGTTGGCGACGGCTCAGAAAACCAGGCGTCCTTTTCGGTACCAGACGCCCTTTCGGACTTTGAGAAGAAATTAGTTGAAGGTTCGCAGAAATCGGTTCTGGTAACGTACGAGACTCCTGATCGAGAGCCAAAAATCCCGATGAGGACGTCACCGAGTCGTCGGTATTTTCGCCTGCTTTAGATTTGTGATGACTCGACAATATAGACTGTTAAGACCGCGTTTCATTCACAGAGCAGTTGTCTTGCAGGAATCGCCACCAGCCACGCCTTCTTCTATGCTTCATTCATTGTAAGCTTATGTACGTACATGGCCACACTTGAATGTGAAGGTGCTGGGACACTCCTTGACGCAGCACCGACGCGCCATCGTCCATGTCGTGGCTCATCCAAGCCCGCTGCGCTTCGTCTTAAACTGTACTGTTTTTTTAAGTGTTTTATAAACTTACGCAGTTTTGCCTGCGCGGAGCGAAATTTAAGAACGAGCGCCTGATCGACGAGAAGGGGAGAGAAAGTAGAACAACCTTTCCGGTTAGAGCGCAGTACAAAGAACAAAAAACAGCAAAGAATGTGTCAACTCACCATTAACGTCACCGAGGAGCGCGGGAATTAAAAATTCGGCTTTCTTCAAATAATATATTTTTTTTCCTGCAGATACGCTGTTTTTTAAGCTTCAAATATTGAGCGTGATGTCTGAGTATCATCTCCAATTGTTTTGTAAATTGAAATAGAAATGCATTTGGGTGTGTCTGTGCCCTTTTTACGTTCTTGCATATTTCGGGGATGAGTAGAGTTACACTGTTTGCATTTTCTCTCCCTTCTAGTAAGGCCTTCATTCAGGTGCCCTTCTGTGGTTTTTCTCAATCTAATCCTTGTGAAGTTCACATTTATGATAGGGCTTAATATAGCTAGCGCGCTGCTTCATGTTTTGCTATGTGAAACTCTCTGTGGGCTTTTTGTGTGATTGCCAGAAGCCAGCATGCATCTCCGCATTCCGGGCTGTCATGACGTTCTTGAAAACCTGTAGAAACCACGGCAGTTAAAAAAATTCAAAACGTCAACGTCGTAAAAGGTTTTTTTTTCCAGTTTGTTATTTCCTGGTTGTTGACATGAAGAAGAAACAGGGCTAAGGAGGGGATATGACTTTTGTCAAATTATCCAAGGACCTATGAGCATGCTGCATGTAGTTACATGCAGTGCACGTGCTGGCGTCTGCAGTAGTTACCGTTTTGAGCAAAAGCCTAAAGCGAATTTCATATTGCATGCGAGTTAGTCAAAGCCTTTCTTTGGCTATTAACTTCAAATACTTTATACAGGGAAGGCAAGCGCGTGCAGCGCGTAGAGTTACATTCCCAGCATTCTCCTTGATGTTTGGGAAATGTAGCAATAGATCTATTAAACCCATGGTCCTTGGGTTCTGCTACGAGAGCTTTCGATACACCTGCTCCAAGCTACACACGTCGCAGGTCTGAGGAGAGGTTAAAAAGTAGCCACAAAAACCAAAATCATTATTACACTTTTTTTTTAAATTTTACTGCACGTATTGGTACAGAGTGTCAGCAATAATACCTGCATAAGAACTAACCTCCACTTCGTTCTACGTTTCAGCGACGTGAAAAAGGGAGCGTTGGAGATACTTGAGCGCACGCGCTCGGCCATCCGTAAAGTGATTCCCTGCGATGTCCTAAAGCCCGGAGTGCTCCCTGAGGAACACAGGGAAAGCTTCGACGTCATTGTTTCTTCGGGATGCTTGGAATCGGCCACAGCAGACCACGAATCGTTCCGAAGAGTGGTCTGCAACGTGGGAACACTGGCGAAACCAGGCGGCCTTCTTATCCTTCATGGCGCGGGTCGTGTAACGAGCTATCCTGTGGGAACCGTGGACTTTGCTCACGCGAATGTCACAGAAGATGTGGTGAAGCAAGCCGTGTCAGAAGCCGGCTTTGAGATGAAGGTGTTCATCTCCAAAGGAATTCCGAAGTTTGTGGAAAATAATGATGAATTCATGTTTCTCCTGTCTGCCCGTAAAGTATGACAGCTCATGAAACTGTGCTTAACTTCATGCGAGATATTTCGCTTTGCCCTGTCCTGCTCTGTTTAACTCGTGGCATGCGTACTTTCACGAATAAAAGTGTGATGATTCTTCCTCTCAATGTGAAATCCGTCAAAGATGCATCAAATGTGATGGCGTTTATGTTTGAAGTTAGGTTCAGGTATTCTAAGGCCATAAGATCCAATACACGTGCTCTTGTTCAGGTGTCTACCTTATTTAGCCTTCCACTGTCGTGTAAACATGCAGCTTTTAGTCAACTATTTTGTTTACCTTGAATTCTTAAAATGAAGTAATACAAACGACAGTCTTGTATTCTTGCCCATGTAAAAACATGATTAAACAACCGATTTATATATTGTGTTACCATGCGGCTCCATGTCACGTAACGAAATATTTTGTAGAAATAAAGGGACTTGACGCGATGCTTGTTAAATGACTTGAAAGTGTACATTCATTTTTTCGCGTTAGTCTCGGGTGTTACATTATGTCACGGGTGTGCCACTAGAAGGAAAGAAGAAGAGGTGAAGCAAGTGGGCTCGAGGGAGAAGCGGTTGAGATCCTTTGGAATCACCTGGAGCTTCCGGTCTCGGCGACGCACCGAGCCAAGGAACAAGGTCTCGGCGACGCACTGAGCCAAAGACGAGCTCTCGGCGAGGCACCGAGCCAGGAACGAGGTCTCGGCGACGCACCGAGCCAGGAACGAGCTCTCGGCGGCGCACCGAGTCAGAGAACGAGGTCTCGGCGACGCACCGAGCCAGGAACGAGCTCTCGGCGGCGCACCGAGCCAGAGAAGGAGGTCCCGGTGACGCTTCGAGTAAGCCTCGGCTACGCTCCGAGGAACGGGACTCAGCCTGGGACATCGCTCCGCAAGTCCGGCATCCGAGTGCTGAGCCCCAGCCACCAACCACGAGCAAGTGCTCGTGAGTGACTCAACCGGGGACCTACCACTGATACTGAGACTTACTTATTGACGATTATACGAAGACGTTATTCTTAAATCTAGGACATAGACTGTAAGCGGCTAACGGTTGCATGGCACTACTTCGAGTTATCTTTTTCTTTCCTTTCTTCTTCTTTTGTAAATATATATTCCTTTATTTTCATCCTCCACTGGCCTTCTTGTCTCTATTGACTCCGCGTACCTCCCTGGCGTGACACATTATGACGCACATAACGCGTGATGCTTAAAAAAAGCCGTAGAGTGATTTCAAATAGGACTGTACAGAGGGTAGCTCATCATGATACTTAAAAAGACGATCTCCAAGCGTGCGGCGCATGCCTGACCTCGCCATAAGTTTTGCTCACAGGGGACAGGTGGCAGTGAACGAGACAGCTTCTGTCGACCCTTCTCCGCGTGCGCAGAGCTCCAGCGTAATTGTTGCACATGCCAAAAAACAAATGTTAGCTTTGATGGAATGGGGCAGCGGGGGCATAGGCAAACTGGTGAGTTCGGCATATTAATTCGAAATGTTCTTTTCACATTGCCAAATCTATAGTATAAACGAATCCACAAATATATTTGCGGAGAAACGTTACTCGGAACATAGAATGTTGCCGGTCATAAATACTTGGCCACTAGCGCGTAGGCGCTCCGTAGATCTGTACAAGTGTACCTGCGCTTCGCGAAAGTGCCATGTTTGGGAGTTTTTACAAAATACTCGTAACGCAATTAACATAAAAAATAATTAAGACGACGTAGCAGCACCAATACATTGACGCTATAAATATTGCTTAAGGTTTTTTACTACCAAACATGACCACACAAACGGTGCGATTGTAGTAGGGTGCTAAAGTTTGAGAGCACGACATTACATGAATCAAAAGATAATAAAGAAAAACTAAATTTCTCTATGACCTGACGTCCATCTTAAGCCTGATTTTCGGAACATTAAAATAGCACCGGGAATGCATGTAACAATAGGTTTGGTGGAAAAGCTTGTCATCATGAAAGAAAGCATGATTATCTTTCCGGCTCACAAACTTTCTCATTGAAATGAACGCCACAATAACTAAAATTTCATCTTTCGGTTTTCTAGTGCACTCGGTTCAAACAAAAATTGTTCCTCTTTATTACCCTTTTATTGAATGTTCTCGAACATTCGCATCCTACTCTAACCGCAAGAGCGTTTCAGAGGAGTTTGATCTCTCCGCATTTTCATGCCGAGCAGCTATAAACGTTCGAGTTACAAAGGTGAAAAAAGAGCTTTAAAAATCTTAAAAGCCTGCCTGGGGCATATTAGGAAAAGGCTTTAAAACAAATATTCACAACCGATGACTAGATGAAAACAAGATATAGCACAAAAACATTATTGCCATACTCAGCGGGTGGAAAATACGAATGAATAAAATAAAGTGTGTTTTTAAAATTTAAAATAAATATAAACACCGAATCTCATCTTTCCAGAGCTGAGATTCCCACCAGCATTTCCCGCTTAGGACATGATGCTTAGAACTTCTTTGCCGGCAAAGAAGACAACACAATACTAAAAGAAAAACACCTAAGCTTGTTAAAAAGGTGCTATAAAGGAAACAGAGCTGCCTTCCTGAACTTACTTCGCCTAGTTCAATATTCAGCCCTTTGTCAAAGATTACCATGTATGCTACTCAGTACGACGGAGAGATAATGTGTGCAGTTGTCGACTAATTGCAAACATTTTTGTTGAAAAAGTAGTGAGAGTTGCACCTGTTGTCAAACAAGGTTCCCGAAAAGTTTTCATACCCTCCTTGTCATTGTGTATACCTGTGTGGACTGACGTTTTCAGCTTTTGGAGCAGTCGCAACAAACAAACAGCCATGTCTCCATGTGGGACCTGACCTCTCACTAGCATTTGCCTAAATTTCACGAAGAATTTCCAAAATCCCAAAGAAAGTGCTGGGCACACCGCCGCACTAATGACCTAGCGCCTATGTCGCTAGATCGCTTGCCAAGCTCAAACTCAAAGGACCTTCACTTTCTTTCTTTCTTTATTTTAGTCTGTTTATTTGGCTCTGGAGATCCGCGGCATCACAGAAAGGCAGCAGCCCGTAACATGGAGGCCCCCGGTGTCGGGTCTAGTGAACATGATAATGTGATGAGTATATACATGCATGATGACGACGACGTGATTTGGTGGTATTGGCGAAGATGGCCGTGCGATTCGCAGAGGTCCTGATTTTGTTCAGGCGGTTGGGTGGGTCATCAGCGTGCCATGGCGATCTGAAACGCTGTTGGATCGGTGCATGAAGGATCCCGAGGAACATGATGGCACTTTTGATCACTGGGGTCGAAGTTTCAGACTCCAAGGAGGTAGCCCAGTCAAAGTAGAAGCTGCCGCCTCCGAGGAACCGAGGCCCAGACACAGACTGAGGCACCGCCGTCGCCCGGTGTGCCATCCTCTCAACGTCGTCGTAGTTGTGTCTTGAGCTGGACGACCGGGTTTCAGTACCACCCGACTCTGGATTTGTGTCCACGCAAAGTTCACTGAAATTGTCGGATAGCACTGTGTCTGAAACCTCTTTCGCTCCGTTGTCGCGATCGTCTGCTCTGTCAACCACCAAATCCCTATCCGCCACCACAGAAGCCGAGTTCGGAAAAATGTCCGCAAGATGGTCCCGCACGCTCTCGGCAATTCTTCTCCTTTTCTGCCGGTTGTAAGACGATGTAATGGTTTTATATGTCGCTTTATTTTTTCCCCTCTTGTTACTTTTGAAACAAAGAGAACGAGAGGACACCAGCTTACGTCAGATTGTTTTCAAGGAAATAAGCACGTGCACAGTGGTGATCGAAAGGTGGTTACTTACGCTTCTCGAGTCCCGCCGTCCAGGGGCTGTTCGGTTCTCCGCTTTATCAGTCAGAGTCACTACTGTGGACGCTGCTCGACGTAGCTTAACTGAAAGAAACTAGAGCTACCAAATAAGCCTCGCTTAGAGTATCGGCACCAGTGTTGTATGGAACGACGTTCCAAGGAACGGCGTTCCTGGAACGCGTTCCTTTTAGGAGGAACGAAGGAACGCCGCCGTTCCATTTTAAATCGGTGGAACTGGAACGGGAACTTGTTACATTTTTACTGGAACGGAAAGAGTAACGGTGTTCCTTTTTTTCGTTCAGTGGTGTAATTTTTATTTTATTTGTAACAGGGAAATTTTAAAGTATAAAAACTTTATCTTCACGAACATATTGTTTTGAACATGTTAACTTTTTGGCTACTTATCTTAGGGCTTATTTTGTGTGGTCCTCGCTTGGTGACAGTCGGGTGCCGGATAGCTAGTGGACATTGATTACTTTTAAGTGCCCAAGACTGCGGTACAAAAAGCAAACCTTATAGTCGCAAGAAAAGACACAGAAAGAGGGACGTTTCAAACTCAGCTACTTTCTTTGCCCCACCTCCCCCTCCCACGAACCCTCGTACCCACGGACATCTAAGGCCGACTAAAGACATTTCTCAACTTCCATAAAGAGACCTACAGTTACAACAAAATCACAGGCTACCAGACATCGAACGCACCCTTGCATCCTGAACATTGGTCACTTAAAAAATGCACAAAAACTGATCTTGATTCCTTCTCCCCCTGTTCCTCGCCTTCAAACTGAACAACGAATCCAACCTTCACGAAGAAGAACTGGTAGTTTCCGAGACTGACCTTCCAAAAGCCCTACCCTCTCCTTCACTTGCTCGTCTTGCGGACAGCAACATCGAGAAAAAACTGTTGTTAAGTTTTAACAAGACACTTTGTTAGGTTGAAACGTGTGAAATGGTTCTAAAACTCTCGTGCCATGTGGGGTAGTAATACACTTGGCTCGTCAGAATCGTTCATCACAAATATGAATATGGTTAAAAGCTGAGATTTTTTAACTTCAATATATCAGCAAATAACACCTCGATTCCGCTTGTTTTCTTCTTCTGGTACCCTTCCAACACTGCATATAAATTTGTATGTACCCATTTGATGGGATAGATAAAGAAAAAGCTTTGCTTGATATAACTAAATATGGTAATCAGCAAAATACAAAAGTAACGTTTATGTAACGATGCGTTCCATTTTTAACTGTAACGCGAACGAGTTCCTTTTACACCGATGTAACTTGTAACAGGAACGCGTTCCGAAAATCAGTAGGAACGCAGAACGAGCTTTCGTTCCACATTTGGAGGAACGTGTACAACACTGATCGGCACTCTGTTCCCTGTTATTGTTGTGGGCGCCGTCATCTTGGCGCTTAGTGGAGAGCAGACGAAACTGCCAATCATTATACATTCGTGACCGTTTATAACGATGTTGGTTATAACAAAATAGTGGCATTAACGAAGCGACCAAAATTTCCTTCTTATTTTTTGCAATTTTTAAATTTTTGGTGTCTGTTTTTAGCGAGGGAAATCGAGCTTTTCCCTAGATAGAGAGAAAATAAATGTCTGATTATTTAAAAAATAATAAAATATTTTTAAGGGTTATTGAGTTTCCGATTGCCGTACTTTGCTGCCATGCCCTATCTACCACTTAGTAGCCTCGCCGGCGGCGGCCTCTTCATCGCCGACTGCTTTCCGCTACTTATGAGTGGCTTTTCCGCAGCACAGGCGGACGAGCCGTCGTGGCGTGCCGACAGGGCGTTAGGAGCGCTAGCGACAACGTACTATCATATACGGCTCTGTCCGTCGGCTGCGGTCCGATGTGCATGGCGGCGCCCAGAACGGGTTCGCGTTCACGCCGTGCTACGCACTTCGAGTTGCTGTAACAAATCAAAGAATACTATGCTCTCAAATATGTTAATTTTGCATTTTTAGAAGTTCGGAATTCCATAGCGCAGACGTATTTTACCCCGAAACGTAGGAAAGTCGGGAAAAAAGTACATAGTAGATATGCATATCGTATAAGATACATTGCAGATTTATGGCAGGATTGGTTGGAGTCGCATAGTAGTTCTGTGATTTGAGTGGTGTTCAGTTTTGTGCTAAGATTTGGCAATGTTTCGGTAGTTTTAACCCGATAAATGTTTAGCAAGGTAAATTGATTGAGCGATAGTTTAGGGGCGGACGTTCATTTTGAATTTTACATATATATGCACGAGGCATCAGCTGTAGTTGTCGGGAGAAAGCTTCCTGTTTGGCGTGGTTGAGTACATCTCTAGGTTGACCTGTTTACTGATAGAATGTGACGCGGTGCTCTTTTAGGTTTTGTATTCTACTGCTGCCCGATGGAAATTCCATCGGTATCTTTCTACCAGTAACGGTGTCGTGATCGTCCCTGTGTGGTTTCGATTCCGGAAAGTGTAACAGTGTCCGATACGGGATCTAGTGATAGTAAAGTGAGTGACGGTGACGAGGAGTACTTGCCAACGAACGGCATAACAACATAACTTCCAAGCAATAACGAAATTGAAGGCGGAATGCCCGGCTGTCCAGCTCCGTGAACGTTAAGAAAGAAATAAAAGTCACCGTCGCAATTTTTCCACTCGCGAAAGGAAGACCGGTGTTTCGTGGAGCCCGCGGAACCCGTGTTTACGTCCTCTGAGGATGTCAAACGCAGCGCGAAATATATTCAAGTTTTCATTTATGACAAGCTCCTGATGATGATTGTTCACGAGACAAACCTCCATTCTGTGCGCCAGGCTGGAGCGTCTGTGAACGCAACAATGGATGACATACAGCAGTCCGTTGTCATTTCGCTAATTATGGGAGTAGTGACGATGCCAGCCTACAGGAACAATTGGTAAGAGAAGCTGCAGTACCTGTTTTTGCAGATTTCATGCCCCTCAACCACTTCAAAAACCTCCGCAGAACGATCCACATTGTGTCAGAGGAAGACCCAGTTGACAAATTTTCGAAAGTGAGGCAGCCTTTTTGATGAGCCAGCTGCTCAAAGTCGAGGATGAGACGAAACAATCCATTGACGAGATGATGGTACCATACAAAGGTACCCGTGGTGGTAACTTGCGCCAGTATGTTCAGCCAAATCCCCATAAGTGGGGCTTCAAACTTTGTGCGAGTTGGGGTATCTGGCATGGTTTATGACATATTGCCTTATGCTGGGAAGAGCACATTCTGCAAGTCGAACTTCGCAAGCAAAGAAGAGACTTTGGGCGTTGGTGGAAAAGTCGTCGTAAACCTATGCAAGACTGTTCATCAACCGCAAAGCACGGTGGTGTTTTTTGACAACCACTTTTGCAGCATTGAGCTGGTAAAGTATCTTGACCAGAAGTTCCATCTCAAGTCATTAGGCACTATTCGGAACGCTAGAACTTGACGATGCCCCCTCTAGGATGACAAAACACTAGTCAGGAAAGGACGTGGGAAAGTTTTATCTTTGTGCAGCAACTTTGTTGGTGCACAAAGGACAGGACGTGGGAAAGTTTTAACTTTGTTCAGCCTCTCGGATCGGTGAAAAGATGCTCGAAAGCGGAAACGTCTAGAGTGGCCATAGCAAGTCCCCGTAACATCCTTAAATACAACGCACATATGGGCGGGTGGACCTCACGGATATGTTGATAGAGCTGTACCGCACACAATTCCAGAGTTACTACATGCGGCTCTTTGCCCAGATCCTAGACATTGCAGTGAACAATGCTCGGCTGCTCTTCTGCCTTGAGTGCTATCTTCTGAGAGTGAAAACAGAGCTTCCTCTGAAGGGTTTCAGATCTCTAATTGCAGATGTTCTTATTAGAGCACAAACGTCAAAGCGTGGACGACCTTCCTGTTGCAGTGGGCCTGCCGAGAAAATCAACTACCATCTCCAGCCGCGGCCTTCAGCAGAGATGCGGTACGACAGTGTTGGGTATTGTCTGGCGTTTGCCAAGGAAAGGACGCTGCCGACACTCTACTAGTGGTCAGACACAAGTTCGGTGCACTAAATGATGAGCCTCTGTTTTGTCCTTAGTAGTAACTGCTTCCTCGACCTCCACCAGCAAACCCCTTAGGTACCCGAACAGTACAATGTATCTCTCAGGATACAAGTGTGTAGCACGAAACGGGTACTACTTTTCAGTATGTAAAGATTTTCTTAATGCTAGAAGTACTCTTTTTTATTTAATTTTTATATATTTCTTTCAATTGTTTTATGTGCATTAAAGGGTTAATTGTCACAAGTGTTGGTGTTTTTTGTGATTTTTACACTTGAAATATTGAAGAAATAGGTTGCAATACATTACTTAACCAAGAAAATGTAATTTTAAACTAACATCATGTCGAAAAAATATTCTTGCACAATCTGGCAACAGATTGTGCAAGGATTTTTAAACACTTATTTTGGGGTAAAAGAAAGAAAAATGGCAAGATATGGCTGGAACG
Organism: Ixodes ricinus; assembly: GCA_037355805.1. Lineage (NCBI taxonomy): Eukaryota > Metazoa > Arthropoda > Arachnida > Ixodida > Ixodidae > Ixodes > Ixodes ricinus. Next base: position 25,502 of record JAZHYW010012608.1, read on the forward strand.
GTACAGTATATTTGTTAGGCTTATAAAATAGGCAGTCATCAATTGTACACACTACATTTCGAACTTAATTAGAATGAGCTATTGGGCAACCCAGCACTAATTGGAGTGACCTATCACCAACTGGAGTGACCAATTGGGTGACCCAGTGCCAATTGAATGTTATCGATCCTAATCGGGGCAACCAGTTGGAGACATTGAACCCAATGGACCTTTCCCGAGAAGCGTTCTGCGCACGCGCGAGCGCCCGATGCCAAGCGGCGGAAATTGGCACCAAAAATCGAGGAAATTCGGAAGGAGGCTGTAGATCAGCGAGTAGCAAACGTAATTGCAGCATACATATAATTGTGTTACGCAAAAAAAGAAATCGGACGGAAAGAATAACACGACGTTTAAGTGGACGCCACGGATGCCCCACTTGGACGGCGCGTTGGGCAAGCCCCGCTGCTCAGAGAACGAAGAAACTGGTAGCGTAGCTCCCATTATCGATTGGTAGCGCCGGTAGGTCCCTTCCTCGATTTTTAGTTCGTGCAGCCACCGCCTGGTGCTGTCGGTATGTGAAAAAGGTCCATTGGAGTGACATATCAAATCGCCAAGTGCCAGGTCAATTTTGCGGTCCCAATGGACCTTTTCCGAGAAGCGTTCTGACGCACGCGCGAGCGCCCGATGCCAAGCGGCGGAAGTCTGCACGAAAATCGAGGAAATTCGGAAGGGAGGCTGTAGATCAGCGAGTAGAAAACGTAATTGCAGCATACATATAATTGTGTTACGCAAAAAGAAAGCGGACGGAAAGAATAACACGACGTCTAAGTGGACGCCACGGATGCCCCACTTGGACGGCGCGTTGGGCACGCCCCGCTGCTCAGAGAACGAAGAAACTGGTAGCGTAGCTCCCATTATCGATTGGTAGCGCCAGGTAGGTCCCTTCCTCGATTTTTAGTTCGTGCAGCCACCGCCTGGTGCTGTCGGTATGTGAAAAAGGTCCATTGGAGTGACATATCAAATCGCCAAGTGCCAGGTCAATTTTGCGGTCCCAATGGACCTTTTCCGAGAAGCGTTCTGCGCACGCGCGAGCGCCCGATGCCAAGCGGCGGAAGTCTGCACGAAAAATCGAGGAAATTCGGAAGGAGGCTGTAGATCAGCGAGTAGAAAACGTAATTGCAGCATACATATAATTGTGTTACGCAAAAAAAGAAAGCGGACGGAAAGAATAACACGACGTCTAAGTGGACGCCACGGATGCCCCACTTGGACGGCGCGTTAGGCACGCACCGCTGCTCAGAGAACGAAGAAACTGGTAGCGTAGCTCCCATTATCGATTGGTAGCGCAGGTAGGTCCCTGCCTCGATTTTTAGTTCGTGCAGCCACCGCCTGGTGCCGTCGGTATGTGAAAAAGGTCCATTGGGGTAACCAATTGGGGATTCGGTGAAGTCCGTTGTCCACCAACCAGAAATTTTTTTACCGGATGCCTTCCGCTTGACCTTTTCCCCGGACTTGGCAAGGTTCAGTGCCTGCGAACCGGAATTTTCCTTTCCGGACTACTACCCCTTTGCATTTTCACCAAACTTGGCAGAGCCCGGTGTGTGCAAATCGGAAGTTTCCGCACCGGACTATTTCCACCTTGCCTTTTCACCAGATTTGGCAAAGTCTGGTGTCGGCTGAACCTGCATTTTTCGCTCTTGACTATTTTCACTTTGCCTTTTCAACGGATTTGGCATAGTCCGGTGTGTGCAAACGGGCTTTGTTTTGCTCAGGACTATCTTCACGTTGCCTTTCCCGCAGTCCGGAGCATTCATTTCCGCGTTGTTTGCAGCCTGATTTTAAACCATGTTCCTACTTCCAGACTGTTTTCAAACCGGCTGTTTTGCTAGGGTTCTCTTGTCTTACCGAGATGCGGAGCCACTGAAGCGGGCGTTGATGAGCCTCCGCAAAGGCATATTCTGAGGAAAAGGACAATGGAAAATAAGGAATTGCAATAACCTCTACTGCTATAGAAATGAAGGTGTGAAGTAAACAGAATATCTGAAAGCAAAAAGTGAAGGTTCGGTATGACGGCGCCCAAGGAAAGGTGTTGAAAAGTGTCTATGTTTTGTTTTTGACCTTTCAATAAAACTTGTGTGTTATAACATTTTAGTAACAACGTGATCTGAACGATACATGTAAGCAAACTTATTCCGGGGCAATGTACAGCTGCAAACATTGGTCAGACAACTTTTGCTTGGCAAAGTTTGTTCAAAATGTAGTAAAAAAAGGTCGGAGTAAGCTTGTATATCAGAAAAATGTTTCATTCCGTGTTTCGTAACTGTGCTTCGGCTTCTGATTATTCAGAATTTTGTTAATCACTGATTCACTATGCACAATCTGAAGTTGGGTTATTTCCCTCGTGAAATAACTGAAATAAAAATGAAACTCAATACTTTATTTTTTTTATAATTGAGATTTATAATATTTTGGAGATTCTTAACACACTCACATCGCAGGTGAAGAAGCGTAACGCGTCCATATGTGGTTTTACAGATTACGAGCACAGATCGCTATAACAATTTTCTAGATCGTGCTTCCCCGTCCGGCAAATCTGGCCATCGAAAGTTTTGCTTGGGCCTTCTTACCACATCACACAGTCGGCCGCTTGAAGCGCTGGAGAGACTGGCCAGCTAGGTGCTGACTGGCACGTGTTCTGCGCAATTCACACAGTAAGTGTGACGTCACCTCTACAAACAAACCATTGCAAGGGGCGTTATAGTGGTTGAATACATACAGTTGATTCCGCTGCGAAAGAACCATCGGTCGAAAATCAGACGTGAATTTTAAACGTCTAAATATATTAAACAGAGAAAGCCTAGATTTCAAACGTACCGCCGCAGAAATGTCGAGGAAAGGCTGTTGCTGAAATATTTGCGACGCAACTTCCGGTCCTCGAGATGCTTGTTGCAGGCGACGAATGCGTGACGAACGCACACGGAATAACTGAAATATGCCGTCGGCAACAGTTTGAAATTGTCTGCTCAATGATACCACCTTGACCCTTCTATTTACTTAGAACATGGCAGGCCTAAGGAAATTAATCGGGTTTATAAAAACAATTTGCATTTGCGTGCGATACGGAATACTGTCTGACGAGAAGGATTAGACGTATGGAGATCTGCCAGCAATACATCCAGAAAAGCATCTGGTTAGAATATGACATCAAAGCAGCGTCGGGCCTTCTTCCCCAGTTTGCTGTTAACGGGTTCTATAATAGAAGAGTAATTATTTTCACTCTAACATGAGCGGATCGAGCCCCCAAGCTTTGTTTTTTCAGGCTCGCAGTACGTGTGTGTTTAGTACACACACCTATTTTGTTTACAGTTGTATATCTATATATATTTTTTTTTCTACCTGCCTCGCAATCATTAGTGAAGAAATCCTGCTGACCTTTCAGTTTTAAGACCCCAAGCGTCCATGACTCAGAAATAACGCTTCTCCGTGCCTCTAAAAGATTCAAATTTACTCTTACCCCGAGTGCGAAAGATAAGCAGGCCTCAATGGCCTTGCCTACTCAGTCTCTTCCTACCTCAATGCTCGAGATACCGATAGTATTAGATGGAGCAGAGCGCGGCTTTGTTGACCCGCAGCCAGCTGTCACGTCGGCGCATGGTCACTCGCTTTGCCGCAGTCGACGATTATCTTTTCTTTTGTTTCTAGGCACAAGTTCGCCGATTAAATCCTCATTTTCTGTTTTACGCCTGTCGATCGTTTCCACCTGCGATAATATTATATATATATATGTGTACAATTCGTTTGATCACACAGATATGCACTGAAGCAACTGTGTTGTCAGAAACCGCTTGAACATGCGCTGGCCCGCACTTCGACCTTGATACTTCACATTGTCGTCGTCGTACGTTATGCGGCTTCAGAGTGCTTTCACCTTCTCAGATATTGCGGAAGCAAGCTCTATGGGAAGGTGTTCGCACACTCGCGCACCTAAAGCGTCGATCAAAGCTGTGCACGGGCACTCTTCGTTTCCGAAAGTCCCCAAAACGTTCACTCTGAAAATATATCGTCGATAGTCACCAACCTCATTCAACGCGATCGTGTACTTCCTCAGAAAGAACCACAAAACCAGCAAAGGCATTTTATCGTCTGGTAGCAAGAAAGAAACGGTTGTGAAACTTTATTCCGCGCTTCTGTCATCGCTTTATGGTACTGAGGCGATAAAAAAGTCTTCGTGATTAGATATTGAGGAGCGACAATGCTTACAAATATATTATTTACTTTTTTATCACACAATTTCTAACCTCACGTCGATCCCCTATGCATTTCTCAATAACAACGGCCCATAACAACGGTTTGTTTGAAGCGGAGCGCCATGTCGTGACGTCATCACTTTCGGGGTAAATTTTTCTTGTTCGTCGAACATTTTCTTTTTTTTTAATTTGTGTAGACAGGAACGGTCTTTTGAGAACCCTGAAAAATTTCACGAATGTGCATCACCAAAAAAAGGTGTTCCGAAGACCAGAATAAGGTGTTCGGAACGCGAGAAAGAAAATGCTAAAACATCTTTTAAGGAAGAAACGTTGTCTCGCAAAATTTCTTAAAGCAGGAGTGGTGAAGTCTTTATTGATGAAAGCCATAGGTAATTGATGTACCCGTTGGATGAATCACCCTGTCAAAATTACAATGAAAGACCTGTCCTTGGTCGGACGTAGTGCAAAACCTCTCTACTACTTTCAAAACTTTTTTTTGTAGAAAGGTTCTGAAAGCATAGGGTGTCTTTGTGAAAAGGAAAAAAATAGTAACCGTTAGAAGTAATTTTCTAAACGTAATACGATTACTCTTTTGAATAATGACTAAAGCTAGTAATCAAGCGATTACAAATTGATGCCAAACAGTAATTGATTACAAGTAATTTGATTACTCGTATTGAGTATTGCACAAGTATTCCGACATAAGGCCGACTGCTCCCTCGTTGCCAGGCACAACTTCGCTTACGCAGGCTATGTAGTCTAGAACACTCTACAGAGGAACAGGCAATACGCTCGAAGATTCTACTAGAATGTACGAGGGGAGCCTCGAATGACAAAATAAATAACTAAACTGACGGGGTGGGTTCCAACCCCACTATTGCGTGAGAGGCGAGCGCATAACCAGCACACTCACACAAGCGTTAAAAAGCAGTTTTGTTTATTGTCGATCCGGAAGCTATGCAACACAGCCCACATCTAGCTGTCCGGAAGTCTGTTTTTATTTTTATCTTCAGACCACACGTGTTACATATGTTTCTGTTCTTATTTGAACCTTAGCGTTTTCCGAATATGCTCAGCAGGTGGATGTTTCCGGAAGGTTCGGAGATCATTTGACGACGTTGCGGTTTCTGAAAATAAACACTTAGAGAGGCCAACTTTTTTTTGTCTCACGTACACTTTAAGATAGGCATCAGAACACACAATATTTTAAGAAAAAAGTAGACGTCATTCAACATGGAATTTTAGTTCCGAGCTACTTTTCGGAAGTGGTGAATGGCCGAGAATGATTTCGACGCTTTGCACACGTACCAGTATACGGCGGCAATTGCTGACCTTCTCATGTCTTACCGAGATACGGAGCCACTAAAGCTGCCGTTGACGCGCCTCCACAAAGGCAGATTTTCAGGAAGAAAACAATGAAAACTATGGAATTCCAATGACTTCTACTGCTGTAGAAATGACGATGTGAAGTAAACGGAATAAATGAAAGCAAAAACTGAGGGTTGAGAATGACGGCGCCCAAGGAAAGTGTTGGAGAAGTGTCTATATGTGTTGTTGGCCTTTCAGGAATATAACTCGTGTGTTATAAACAGTTTAGTAACATCGTAAGCTGGACCATACATTTAAGCAATGCCTGGAGCTCAGCCCGCGTTTTCTGCTTTACCAACCCCACCGCGTGGCTGTGATTAACGTTGGAGGCATAGAATAGGCGCCAGGCCACGTGGCCGCTTGTTCTGGCTCCGAGTTGAGGGGATGAACTATGCTCACAGTTCTCAAATTCATTTGCCGACTGCCGTTGCCTAAAAAAAGCGAACACACGTTTATTTGCTTATTAATGTTATGAAGTGATTCTGAGTAGCATTTAGCGACAGTAGAAAAATCGTTTCATCGCACCTTTAACAGGATAAATCAAATAACGGGGGGAGGGGAATTTCGGCCCCTCAATCCCCCCCCAACCCCCACCGCCCTTGCCTCCGTCAGTGACTTGGGTGGTTACATCTAACTTTTCGAACGAATTCCAAGCCGTCAAATTTGACCTCCAGCAAAATGGGCGATGACATTAGGCTTGCTCCTCACTGGCAATGCTTCAACTGAATATAACTTACACAAGCCTTTTAGGCTTTTTCCGGCTCGCTAATGTGTTTTGAAAATGTTTGTTCTATCAAAGAAGCTACCTTCTATGTTCTATGTTTTATTTGGCAGATGGGCACCTACGCAAAGGTTAACCGCAACCTGCTACATCCGTTTCGCTATACTACAAAATGTCAAAAGGATACCCCGGCGATAATTTCGTTCTACCCGGAACTAACTATAATTTTGATATCACCGGCTTTTGCCCTTTTGGTATGCTATTTAGTATCTCGAAATTTCAAAGAGTTCTTGGGAAATCAGCAAGCGAAAATCTGAAACACGACTTTTGATTGGGCTAATTGGTTCGTATTAGAAATAATGAAGATAGCTCGAACTTGACACGGGCGAAAAAAGGCACAAATACAACAGGACTGGTGCTGGCGATGGTATATTTTGCTTGGTTGGATGATGCCACAGCGCCAGTTCTGTCGTACGTGTACATTTTTTCGTCCCTGTTCAGTACGCGCTATTTTAATTATGAAAATGTGACCACAAGCAACATTCAAATGGACCCCCGTTTTTCAGCGCCGTGACGTCTGGGAAAGGCAGGCTTGCAGGTCGAGCAGGCAGTCGAAAAATGGACTATGCCGAGCATTTGCTTCGTGCTTGTGCTCGGGTGCTGCAGCGAGCTTCCAAAGCATTCGTTTGACACCATGAAAGTGTCTGTTATCACTTGGGAACAAAGTCTACAGACCAAAAAGTGAACCCATGCCTTCACCTAACGGCACTCGTTTATTGTTGCCAGTGAAGACTTTCAATTTGAAAAAAGACCCGATGACGACCAAAATTTGTATATAAAAATACTTTGCGAAAAAAATGCTTTTGGTCCAATTTTTGAGTTTCTATTCCAGCGATGTTTGCTGGTGGGTTTAGACAATATTCAGGCCAACACACCAAACATTGTAACATCCATATTCGTGTAAAGAGGGTGTAAGAAGGGCGTAAGTAAGGAAAACACTCTTCTGACACCCTTTTAAAACGATTTCTGAATACCTGTGGGTGTAAGGATGAGCTGATGATTTACACCACTTACACGCCCTTTTTACGCCCCACTTGTAGCGACGGAGTCTGAAATCGTGTAAAAAGGGATGTTGGCGAATTCTACGCCCTTCATTCACACGGTGCGAAAGGGGCGTAATGGTGGCGCAGAAGAATACAAACATGATTGAATAGCGGTTCATGTTTATTGCTTTAGGAAAACTGTTGCTCATGTGTGGCGGTACAAACACGGAGTATGATTAATATGCACACGAATTGGCGTATTATTAGAGAGTGCTAGACAACAGTTTTATCAACTCCACACTTGGTGTAAGTCCCTGATACACTTGGTGAGTGTATCAGGGAGCTTTATCTCGTAGATTGGTGGACAAGGCTTGATTTCTGCAAATCGGGTGGCGGCTTGGTACCACCTAGCTAGGCGGTGTGTTTTGCGCAACATATGACTGCTAAAGGTACCCGTTAGCGTGCTGGCGCTCGTATTCGCTTCCACTGTGGGAGGTTGGATTCAAGTTCGAATTTCTTCTTCGGAGACTACTCGAGACATTGCGTGACGCGCGCCTTTAGAAGTAGAGTCTGTATTGATTATGTTGCTTCCGAAGTGTATAAAGAGTTCTTTTTCGACTGGGGCACTATATTTTATACACAATCCTGTATATGTTTCGCCACAGGCAGTACTTCATTGTGAAGGTTGGAAGATAAAAAAAAAAACGCACATTCAGTAGTGACAAAAGAAACACAAAAAGCGTTGACTACGTGTCTGAGGACCTATGTAGCTTCCATAGAATCCGGCAAGGTGAGTGCAGCTGTTTTCACATGCAGTGGCGTACGAACTTCTTTTTCAGGGGCGGGGGGGGGCAAACAAGACCTCACCCCCCCCCCCAAAGAGCCGGGGGGCGGTGCCCTTGGTATCTCTTGTGCGCCGCCGGACAGAGTTTGCCCTGCCGAGTGGCGGCTGTTTCAGGGGGCAATTTCACATGCCTTGCCCCCCCCCCTGCCCCACTCTGAGAACTGGGGAGGGGGGGGCGAGCGCCCCCTTGCCGCCCGGCTGGTACGCCCATGTTCATATGACCCCGATCTCCGGTGGCAATGGGTTGCGTCCGTAAACCAGAAAGACTTTTCCCCGACGCCATCCTCTCAACTGTGCTGGGAACATTTTGAAAATGGAGCGCGCACCAAACTTAACGCTGTGCTGTCAATGAACATGAGGTACGCTTGCAAGGTGCGTGCAAGTTTTCTTGAGATAATTGCTGTTTCAGCTTGGAAATGTTTGTAACTGAATTGATCTTAATATTGATATCTTGAAGTGTTGACAATGACTCAATTTTATCAGCTACAAGACTTAGTTGAGCGCTGATTTCCGCCGCCGGGTGTGGCTGGAAATTGTTGAAAAGCTAGTTCTATCGGTTTTGCTGAATCGCAATCGCCTGCATGATACCAGAGAGCTGTGAACCTATGTTGACTGTCACAATGCGACTAGATTCTTTTTATTTTTAAGATTAGTATATAATGTCGGTGGAAAAAAACCTTCAATCTCCGTTTGCTAAAAGTGAAAACATGCTCGTGTATCAATTTCGAATCGTTGAATCACTGATCGAGTCACTCCGGCAATCGGACCATCTCGACTTTGCTCTTTTCAGTTCTCGACAAAAGACACACTTGTCAGCACGGGCTCGTCTAATGAAACGTTTATAAACACCGGTCCATGAGCATTTTTCAACGTTTATAAACATCAACGCTTGTTGCTGTGGTACATACATATTTGTTTTAAATTATCGGCGAGTCATTTTAACAGCTGAGTCTGGCAGCATCCTTGCTCGTATATATATGCTTCTTTTGGTTTAATTTGAAACCACAATAAATCTGTTTCAGTACATGTACCTGACTGATTTCATCTTTGCAAAGGTAGTAAATTGCAATTAATTTCGTCTCAATATCGGCTGTGATGAAAAGGAGCTTGGTAATGGTCGTGCATTCTAGCGTTGTTGTTAATAGTGTGCAGGATTGTGCCTTTCCCAAACATTATTTTCCTCAGTTAACGGACATGCTACGATCAAGCTTCTTCAAAAGGTGCATACAGTCTATTCTCAGCAGTTACGTATATAGTGCACTGGAGTCCGGTGGTTCATCTTTTGGAAAACATTGCTATGTATGCGAGAAAGGACCTCCTCGAAGACCCAGGACGCAATATTTTGCTGCAAGTCTTAGCTTTTTCAGTCCTTCGAAAAGCCATGTCTGTAGCGAAACACTGCCTGTCGTTGGGTTTCAAGGAGGTTCCTTTCCAACACATTTTCTTCCAGCTTTGACTACCTACGGTTTTGTTGGTATGCAAGTTTATAAAACATTAAATTCACATCAAAGAAAACGGGACTGCTACACTAGCAGAATATCCACAAAACGTTAGAAAGAATTTTTCAGTTGACGAAGTATTGTAATCAGATACAATTGCTACCCATGCAGTTCGCCTCGTTCACAGCGGAGGCGTAACTGCATGGGTAGCGGTTGCGTCTGATTTGCAATATGTTTGTCTTCGTCAACTGAAAAGTTCTTTCTAACATTTTGTGGATATTCTGCTAGTGTAGCAGTACCATTTGCTATGATGTGAATTTAATGTTTTACAAACGTTGCATAGCGGTTGTAAAAGTGTTTCACGAATGTTAATATAATGTTTCCTTCAATGTTAGTTTAATCTTTTGCAAACATTAAATTTATGCTGTAGGAACGTTTCCTGTGTGTTCAAATAACGTTTGGAAAAAGATTAATCTAGCGTACACACAAACATTGTGAAAACATTAAATTAAATGATATTAGGGACATTTTTCAAACGTTTGGGCCACACAAAAAAATAACATTATTAGAATGTTTTGGTGCTAGCTGGGTTGCAGCGCTGGGAATGGCTGTCTCTGCCTCCCGGGCCAGCGAGTCAGGTAAGCAGGCTCGACCATTTGGATTCATTTTCATAATCAGGTGCATGTGAAACTGAACCTTTCTGCAACCCAATGTGGATAGCTATGCTTGGTAATACAACCGCCAGTGTACGTAAATGCAGCTTCAGAGATTCTCTAACACAGTGGTTGCGAGTTGCATAGCGGATGACAGACTGGGGAGGCAGGGAGGGGTAAAAACAGCAGGATCTTTTCATTCCTAGGAGTTGCTTTGCGTAAAGGCTGAACCGCATGTAAGCGATTAAGTGAGCGACGAGAGTCAGCGACGAGCGGCGGAGATTTCCCACGGTCGCTTGTCGCGTCGTTCGGTTTTGGATTTCTAGAAATCGTCGCTCATCGTTTTGGTCGAGTGTTCCCGTCGCTTTCATGCGGTTTGCCACGTCGCGCGAGTGACCGAACGACAGTGAAGCGGATCGTCATCGCTCGTCTCGTCGCTTGTCAAATCGCTTACATGCGGTTTATACTTAATTGCCGCGAGACTGGCACCACATGTACGATTGGCACACGCTTCCATATTCCCTCTCATACTGTTAATGATGGTGCATATTATTTTATTCGTGGCATTAGTTACATACCGTTTTAGAACAGACGGGTGCAAATAAATCTGCCATGGTTCTAATTACTGATGTTTATTCTTATTTCAGATGCCTTGGGGTACTATGTTAGCCACCACCGGAACCCCGACACTCCAGAAGATGTGGAAAATCTCGCCAACCGCCTGGGACACATGAATAATATCATGACATTTTTTTTTGCATTGTAAATATGTTTTTATGTTTATTTTTGCGGTCTGCAGTATGTATTTTTTTGAAATAAATTGAATTTTATTAGTTTACGACCTGTGTTGTCAATATGACCAGTTAAACTGGTTTTAACTGCATGGAGTGGACCAGTATACACAGTTGTACAGTATTACCAGTATACACATTTTCACAGTAAGACCGGTATGCACAATTTCATAGTAAGACCAGTATGCACAGTTTCAGTTTGTCCAGTTCAGCCAATTTAACCAGTGGCAATAATCCTGTTTGAACTGGCCCAGTTTGCAAAATTTTTCAATAGGGCCGGTAACTGCCCTGCTGGTCCGGGTTGAATTTCTATTATCTAGCCAAGCTTGGCTGACCACCCGGCCACTAACCTGGCCCATGCTGTATATACAATAAAGAGCCAAGCTTGGGGTACCACTGAGCTTCCCGCCTGGCCCAGGCCATATTTCCACCGGTGAGCCAGTCCATGGCTTTACAGGGAACTGCCGGTGGTCGCCAGACTGGTATACCAGGATGGGGCTGCCTATTGCTTCATGGGTCAAAACAATCTAGGCCCAGTGAAACTTCCTCGGCTGCCCAGTCTGGCTCAAGCTTGTGCTGCTTGGGTGGTTGTCAAGATTCTAGTATGCTGCATGAGTAGTTGCCACATATAGAATTACAGTTACAAATACTTTATGATTTCGTCATGGCGCCGCTCAACTCTGTACAGTTACTGATAGGACAAAAAGTGCAGGTCACTTGCCCGATTGCTTTGCCACCTTGTGGGACTTTAAAAGTGTCAACGCTCCATGTGTGTCGACTATGGCGAGGGGGCAAGCCGACGGCGTCGCCCCCGTCGCCTATTGTTCGCTGCTACCTGCCGGCAATTGGAGTGGAATCGTCGGGTAGCAATGCCTGAGAGCTACACTGCGGCCAATGCGCCTTCGTCGTTATCGCGCCAGAAACGCGGTTAAAAAAGTTTCCAGCCTTCTTTAATGTCGCACAGTTGTTTAAAGACAAGCTGCATGCCCTACGATTATGGTGCAAAGCGGTTTTATTTCGATGAACTGGCGTCGATAACTATGCGACCTGCTCCGCAGCGATCAGGCGCAGGTGCCGCGAGTGGTATTTCAGGCGCAGTTAATCCGCCGAATTGCACGAACGTGTATAACGAGCTCAGTTTTGTTTGTAGCATTTGAATGACAGCGATACAGTGAGGGTTTTTCTTGCGCCTAAACCACTTGGACAGCGCAATACGATTGTTTCCGCCAAAAGCGTAGCTCAACCCAGGTAACACGAAAACATTAGAATAACATTATTCTTATGTTCGTCCCAAACGTTTGAGGAATGTTCTTAATGTCCGCCTCTATAAAGCTATTTGAACGTTTGGCAGAACATTCTTCGGAACGTTGTATAACATTCTTCAGAACATTGTTATAACATCTGTAAAACATAAATAAATTCTTTATGCAGCATTATTACAAGAGAAATATAACGTTTACAAAACATTAAAATAATGTCCTGGTAAAAGTTATATTAACATTCGTAAAATATCTTATTACCACACTTGCAAAATGTATGCAAAATGTTCGGAGGAGTGTTCTGAACCATGAAGACAAATATATGCTGTACAAGACTGGTTCAGACAGTTGTGTTTGACTGCATTGCCAGGGCTGTCGCCGAGGGACGGTGAATTACCATAGCAACACCTGTCACGTACGGTAACTTAGTTGTCTTACCAAGGTGAAAGCCGTGCAACACAGTCAAATTAAACTGTGTAAAGTAGCCTTAGTTCAGATGTACCCGACACACAGTATATTTGCCTTAATGGTACAGGAGTGTTCTTCCAAACTTTGCAGATGTTTCACCAGTGTACTGACGTTCTTCCCTGTTTCACAAGCAATAACGCTCCTTGAAACAGTATATGGTGAGCCAAAACAATCCTACACAGCAATGACACCCTATTATTAAGTATTGTTTACTCAGAAGATGCTTTGCGATGAGCCCAAAAATGTGAGGCACGATCATTATTAAGCCTTTTCAAGACGGCAGATTAACTTAAACATTTCAATCTTCCATACCAGTGAAAAGACTGAATAAAACAGACCTGTATGATTTGTCTCCATGGCTCTGAACAGTCCCTCCAAACATTTTTCCATAAAAGCAATTGCATTGTTTTTCATTTTTTTTCGTGAACGGTAAACATGCTAGCTGCGCTTTTTGCTGTTTCAGTCGTGAAAAAAGCCAACAAAACCACAGTAGCGTGCGGCCTCGGATTATGTGCGCGCGACATGAGGATGGCATGGTGGAACTACCCCCTCCTCCCCCATGTACTGGCCGATTGCGAGATTAGCGACTATCAACATCCAGTTATATGACCTGACCTGCTGCCGTACTGACACTCATTTGCTTAAGGTGGTGCAGTGTACACTGACATTGCAATATTTAGTCAGCTGAAGAGACAATGCGCTTTTCGAGAACTTTATTTTCAACGACGCGTGCTTTTTATTCAAGGTGGTTGTCGTGATGTGTATCAAAGAAGCTTATTGTGTGTCATTGGAACTGTAGCGAAAAGAAAAAGTCAACACTGTTGCTTCCCGCAATTTCAAGTACGCACGATCAGCTTGTTCGATACAGGTAACCGTAATCACGTTAAACTGAAATACTCAGGCTATAGCGCCAGCAGCCTTATCGAGACGCAGTGTAGCGAGTGCCGCTCTAGACGAATGATCGTTAGTATAGTAGCAGGGCGGCAGAGCAGGTCATATAACCGGATGCTGACAGCAGTTATTTTCACAGCTAGCTGGCGGCCATCGATACTAGTTCTTTTCGCTGCCGTCATGAAGCGCGCGAGTATCCCGAGGCCGCAGGCTCCCTTCGTTGAATCTTTCCACGTCTGTACGCATATGTCAGAAAAGGATTCTACTCCAAGTGGCCTTTTAATTTATGATTATTGTAATATCTTTGCACTCTTCATCCAAAGTTTCAAGTGAGATCTAAGCAGAGAATGATAAACAAGCAAACAAATGTTTATCTATGTTTATCATTCTCCGAAACATGTCAAATATGCTTGGCCATATACTGGTTGTCCCCGTAATTGGTCAGAAAGTGTTTGTGAGATGCATAATGATTTAAAATATTGAACACTAAATCATCACAAAGCTTCTTTGTGACAACAGTTGTAAGCTTGAATATAGAAAGACACTTGTTCAGAATATAAACAGCTGTGTGCGCCTCACACTTTCCTGGAGAGGAATTAATCATAGAAATTAAATTAGTCAGCTTAGCCATAATGCCACTCGACACACCACTAATTGAAGAAAATAATTTTTCTTTTGTAAAAAGTATGGGCTATGACTATCACCAGGTTTAACACAGCACAAACAATCATCCATATAGGCGATTAATTGCAGTCTACCACTGCAGTGAAAAAAAAACAGTTTGGTACATGATTATGGATACATTTATTGACCCTCCTAATTTGAACCATATAATTGTACATGAGCAGCAACAATATTGCTAGACTATGCATTTAAAAAGTTTTTCTAAACAAAAATAAAAAAGTGAAGATGAAAAAATGTCATCCTTTTGAAAAAAAGCTTCCAGGCCTGTAAATAGGGTTCATGAAGCTCACATAATTAAAGAAAGGCTAGACATCACAGCAAGCTCCAGTGGAATGTTGCCCACAAACTTTCCTGCTCACAAACTTTCTCATTGAAATGTATGCCCAAGAACTAAAATGTCATCTTACGGTTCTATAGTGGACTCGGTTCATACGAAAATTGTTCCTCTTTATTATCTTTCTATTAATTTTCTCAAACTTTCGCATCCTACTCCAATCCCAAGAGCGTTTCAGAGTGTTTGAGCTCTCCGCATTCTCGGGCCGAGCAGCCATAAATGTTCGAGTTACACACCGCCATACTGTTGACCTAGCGCCCATGTCGCTAGCTCGCTTGCCAAGCTCAAACTCAAAGGACCTTCACTTTTTTTTCTTTTTATTAGTCTATTTATTTGGTTCTGGAGATCCGCGGCACCACAGAAAGGCAGCAGCCCGTAACATGGAGGCCCGCGGCGCCAGAGTCTAGTGAACATGATAACGTGATGAGTATATTGTCACGAATGACAAATGATGAGGCAGAGAATAACTAAAGGAACTAAACGTTTAATGAGGGCGAACTTGTGCCCAAAATAAAGAAGGAAACAAAAGATAACAGCAGAGCGTCGCGGGCGTCGAAATCGGCGAAAGAGCAGAATCGAACGCTGGGGCGAAACTGACTCCGGGTTGCCACGCGGAGCCCCTTTTGTACCCGCGTGGGCTTCTGGAACATGCGGCGTAGAAGGTTCGGTGTGTGGAACATTCTAACCTCGAATCAGCAAGACGGTTCTCGAATTCACCAGAACATCACATTACAGCATTATCAAAAATGTGTAGACGCGGCCAGGAATCGAACCCTGGCCTTTTGCGTAGAAGGCGAGCGCGATAACCGTTAGGCCACGGGCGCGCTGCCTACTTGGTCAGCTGCGCCCGCGGCATTATTCCCCCTTTAAAAAAGTGCATCGGCCCGATGCAGCACAAAGTAAAAACAAAACAAAAGAAATCCACAGCAAAAGGACAGCATAATCGCGAGCCGCAGTTCACAGTTCACAGTTCACTCGTCGACGAGGGTGGAAAGTTCTATCGTTCGTAATACGGCTTCAGCCGCACGACGTGCACCACCTCGGGTCGCGGCTGACGTCTTGCAGATGGGCGCGTTCCGTCGGGAAGGACTTCGTAGTTCAGATCGCCGAGGCGTCGGATGATCTTGTAGGGTCCAAAATAGCGTTTCAGAAGCTTTTCGCTGAGACCGCGGCGCCGTATCGGTGTCCACACCCACACCCTGTCTCCGGGCTGGAAGTGGACGGCGCGGCGCCGAAGATTGTACCGGCGAGCGTCGACACGCTGTTGATCGTGGATTCGAAGGCGGGCTAGTTGGCGTGCCTCTTCTGCTCTCTGACTGACCGCGTGGGCATCGTCGCATCCGTCCTCCACTGGCTCATGGGGCAGCATGGCGTCCAGCATGGTTGTCACTTTCCTGCCATGCACCAGCTCGAATGGTGTAAACCCGGTTGTTTCTTGAGCTGCGGTGTTGTAGGCGAACGTGACGTATGGTAATACCTCGTCCCACGTCTTGTGCTCTACGTCGACGTACATGGAGATCATGTCGGCGATCGTCTTGTTGAGCCGCTCCGTTAGCCCGTTGGTCTGCGGATGGTACGCGGTGGTCCGACGATGGCTGGTGTGGCTGAGCCGAAGGATCTCTTGCGTCAGCTGAGCCAAGAACGATGACCCTCGGTCGGTTATCAAGACTTCGGGGGCGCCATGTCGAAGGAGAATAGATTCGACGAAAAACTTGGCGACTTCCACCGCTGTTCCCGACGGCAGGGCTTTCGTCTCGGCGTATCGCGTAAGATAATCGGTCGCGACAATAATCCAGCGGTTTCCTTGCGTCGATGTTGGGAATGGCCCAAGTAAATCCATTCCGACCTGCTGGAAAGGCGTAGTCGGGGCAGATATCGGCTGCAGGAGTCCTGCTGGCTTCGTCGGAGGCTTCTTACGTCGTTGGCACTCATGGCACGACCGTGTATACAAATGGACGGTTTTCGGGAGTCTCGGCCAGTAGTACTTGTCACGAATCCGGGCGAGTGTCCTGCTGTAGCCAAGGTGTCCAGCCGTCGGGTCGTCGTGGCAAGCTTGAAAAATATCTTCTCGCAAGCTGGCAGGAACAACCAACAGCCAGGCAGGGTTGCTGGTTCCGAAGTTCTTCTTGAAAAGCACGCCTCGCCGCAGAACGAAGCTTGACAAGTCTCGGGCCAAGAATCGCGGAACGGAACTTCCCTGACCTTCGAGGTGTTCGATCACGGCGCGAAGTTCGGGGTCGTCTCGTTGAAGTGCTCCCATGTCGGTATCTGTAATTGCTCCGAGAAAACGGGCGTCATCGTCGTCGTCGGTGCTGTCGGGAGGATATTCGACTGGGGCCCTTGACAAACAATCGGCGTCATTATGTTTGCGGCCAGACTTGTGCACAATTGTCACGTCGAATTCTTGCAGTCGAAGGCTCCAGCGAGCAAGGCGTCCTGACGGGTCCTTGAGATTGGCGAGCCAACAGAGAGCGTGGTGGTCCGTGACAACGCGGAACGGGATCCCGTACAGGTATGGGCGGAACTTGGTTATCGCCCAGACGACAGCAAGACATTCTTTGTCGGTCGTTGAATAATTTTTTTCTGCCTTAGACAGCGCCCGGCTTGCGTAAGCGATTACTCGCTCTGCCCCTTCCTGTCGCTGAACGAGTACTGCACCGAGACCGGTATTGCTGGCGTCCGTGTGGATTTCTGTCTCCGCCGACTGATCGAAATGCCCGAGGATAGGGGGCGACTGGAGCCTTCGCTTGAGTTCGTCGAACGCTTGTTCTTGCTCCTCTCCCCACTGGAACTGCACGTCGTCCTTCGTCAGATGCGTCAGCGGTGCAGAAATCCGTGCAAAGTCACGAACAAAACGTCTGTAGTAGGCGCACAGCCCAAGGAATCTCCGGACGGCCTTTTTGTCTGATGGTTTGGGGAATTCGGCGACAGCGGACGTCTTTGCAGGATCAGGGCTTACCCCTGAGCACTCACGACGTGGCCCAAGAATTTCAGCTCACCATAGGCGAACCGACACTTGGAAGGCTTGAGGGTCAACCCAGCAGCCTTGAAGGCCCGTAGCACGGCTCGCAGTCGTCTCAGGTGCTCGTCGAATTCGCTCGCGAATACCACAACGTCGTCAAGGTAGACGAGACAGCTCTGCCATTTCAAGCCGGAAAGGACGGTGTCCATAACGCGCTGGAAGGTGGCCGGCGCTGTGCACAGCCCGAACGGCATTACTTTAAATTCGTACAGTCCGTCCGGCGTGACGAAGGCCGTCTTCTCACGATCTCGTTCGTCGACCTCAATCTGCCAGTACCCGCTCTTCAGGTCCATCGACGAAAAGTATCGGGCGTGGCGCAGCCGGTCCAGGGTGTCGTCGATGCGGGGCAGCGGATAGACGTCCTTTTTTGTTACTGCGTTCAGCCGGCGATAGTCCACACAGAACCTCAGTGTTCCGTCTTTCTTCTTCACCAAGACTACTGGGGAAGCCCACGGACTGTTGGAGGGCTGGACGATGTCGTCATCAAGCATTTCCTGAACTTGCTTCTGGATGGCTTCCTTTCTTTCACAGAGACTCGGTACGGTGGCCGATGCACAGGAAGTGCGTTGTCATCAGTAACTATTCGATGCTTCGCGACCGTCGTCTGGCGCACCTTTGATGACGTGGCAAAGCACTCATTGAACTCGGCGAGGAGGTCAGTCAGCTGTCGTCGGTGGGGGAGGGGAGGGTTGGGTCGATGTCGATATCTGACGGCGTGGTTCTCTTATGCTGCGTCGGAGAGGCGTCTTCTGAGATCACGGCGATAGCGGCTGAGTCCTGAATTTCCTCGACGTAGCCCACAGTTGCCCCCTTTGTAAGGTGCTGTGACTCTTGCCGGAAGTTGGTGACAAGAGCGAGTGTACGCCCATCCTGGAGCTCGGTTACGCCTCTTGCAATGCCAATCCCTCGTCCTAGGAGAAGTTGGACGCTTCCTTCCAGCAGGGCTACACCGCAGGTGGCTTCTTCGGTCCCGACGGGCACAAAGACACTCGACAGCGGCGGCAGGTTGACGTGGCTGGTGAGGACTCGCACTGCGGCTAACGTCGCTTTGGGATCTTCTGCCGATGGGACAGGTTTCCGAAGCGTCAGCTTGTTCTCCGCAAGGTCGATGATGGCGCCGTATTCACACAAGAAGTCCATTCCGAGAATGACGTCCCTCGAACAGTCTTGCAGAACGACGAACTTCACAGGGCAGGTTTCACCGTGGATCTCAACGCGAGCAGTGCACCTGCCGACAGGTGTAATCAGATGTCCACCGGCGGTTCGTATCTGCGGTCCGTCCCACGACGTCGTAACTTTCCGAAGGCGACGAGAGAGTCTCCCACTCAAAACGGAGTAGTCTGCTCCGGTGTCGACGAGTGCCGTCGCGTCGTGGCCGTCGATGATAACGTTGAGGTTATTCGACACCGTTGCAGAAACGTCGTTTCGCGGCGTTGCGGCGTTAGAGTGGGAGTGCTCCGACGATCTTGGAGGATCTTGGCACCGTTCGTCTTCGGCAACACCACCTCCCGGCATTGCCGCGCCTAGTTTTCCCGACGGGAAGCAATGGGTGACAGGCTGTCCCGGCGAGACCGGCGGAAGGGCGATGGCGAGCGTCGGGGAGACGGTGAACGGAATCCTCGGCGGGGAGACGACTCAGGAGATGAAGAGCGGCGGAGGTAGTCCTCGATGTCCCGAGGTCGCTCTCCGAGACGCGGTCGAGGGTCGTTGGGCGCAAACCCTCGTAGGCCCAGCTGGCGGTAGGGGCATCGTCGGTAGATGTGGTCGGCTTCCCCGCAGTGATAGCACAACGGGCGTCGATCGGCCGTCCTCCACACGTCGGTCTTTCGCGGCGCAGCTTGTTCTGGGCGGACGTGCGCCCGATCTTCTTGGCGTCGGGAATACTGCGGCACTGGAGGCTCACGTCGGGGTGGCGCCGTATACTTGTGAGCTGGGGGCGGTGGTCGTCGGGTAGCTGCGGCGTAACTCAGCGTGGGCGGTTCGGGAGTGGCGCCGACGAGAACTTCTGGCTGCAGCGCCTGATGAACTTCTTCCCGGACAACCTCGGCGAGCGACAGTGAGGACGGGCGATCCGCAGCGGGAAGTACCTTGCGGAGTTCTTCCCGGACGACTTCACGGACGATCTCCCGAAGGCTGTCGGCACTGCTGGTATTCAGGTCCAGAAGGGAAGCAGCGACGGTTGGAGCAGCAGGCGCGCCGGCGATTCGGTGGTAGTGGCTTGCTCGGGCCGTCAGTGCGCGCTCGATGTTGGTGGCTTCGCTCACAAAAGCATCGACGGTCGTCGGGGGTTGCGGACCAGGCCTCCGAAAATTTCTGCCTTGACGCCACGCATGAGGACTCGAAGTTTCTTTTCCTCGGCGGCCTCCGGATCGGCTCGGGCACTTAGCCGCAGGACGTCCTCAACAAAGCTGGTCACGCTTTCGTTGGGGCCCTGCACCCTTGTTTGAAGTAGGTCCTCTGCTCGCTGGCGACGGTGGTGGTTAACGAACGTCCGCTTCAGTTCGGCGACGCAGGACTCCCATGTAGTGAAGGAGGCTTCGTGGTTTTCAAACCAGTGCCTCGATGTACCCTCCAGCGAGAAGTACAGGTTCTGGAGGCGCTGCTCAGCCGTCCATCCGTTGTGGCGAGCTACACGTTCGTAATGCTGCAGCCAGTCTTCGACATCCTCGTAGGCTTCGCCGTGAAAGGGCGTTGGAGTGCGGGGAGCGACGGGCAGGATGACGACGGGTGCGGTGGTCATGGTCGGTATTTTCTTCCTCCGGTTTTCGGGCAAGGGACCCAATTCGGGGGACTGACCTCTGATCCGACGGCTTCTTCGGGCTTCGGCGTCTTCGGCGAAGGGTAGCCTTCCGGGGCTGAGCACCTCACTCGGGCGGGTTGTCTTCGTAGGGGTACGCTTTACGGGCATAGGATGGTACCCCGCACCTCCACCAAAATGTCACGAATGACAAAGTGATGAGGCAGAGAATAACTAAAGGAACTGAAACGTTTAATGAGGGCGAACTTGTGCCCAAAATAAAGAAGGAAACAAAAGATAACAGCAGAGCGTCGCGGGCGTCGAAATCGGCGAAAGAGCAGAATCGAACGCTGGGGCGAAACTGACTCCGGGTTGCCACGCGGAGCCCTTTTGTACCCGCGTGGGCTTCTGGAACATGCGGCGTAGAAGGTTCGGTGTGTGGAACATTCTAACCTCGAATCAGCAAGACGGTTCTCGAATTCACCAGAACATCACATTACAGCATTATCAAAAATGTGTAGACGCGGCCAGGAATCGAACCCTGGCCTTTTGCGTAGAAGGCGAGCGCGATAACCGTTAGGCCACGGGCGCGCTGCCTACTTGGTCAGCTGCGCCCGCGGCAATATACATACATGATCACGATGACCTGGTTTGGTGGTATTGGGGAAGATGGCAGTCCAATTCGCAGAAGTCCTGGTTTCGGGGAGGCGGGTTGGGTGGGTCAGCAGCGAGCCTTGGGGATCTGAATCGCTGTTCGATCGGTGCATGAAGGAGCCCGAGGAACATGATGGCGCTGTTGATCACTGGGGACGAAGCGTCAGGCTCCAAGGAGGTAGCCCAGTCAAAGTAGAAACCGCCGCCTCCGAGGAACCGAGGCCCAGGGCTCAGACTGAGGCACTGCCTTCGCCCGGTGTGCCATCCTCTCAACGTCGTGCGTCGTTGTGTCTTGAGCTATACGACTGGGTTTCAGTACCACCCGACTCTGGATTTGTGTCCACGCAAAGCTCACTGAAAACCGTCGGATATCACTTTGTCTACAACCTCTTTCGCTCCGTGGTCGCGATCGTCTTCTCTGTCGACCACCAAATCCCTATCCGCCGCCACAGAAGCCGAGCTCGGCAAAATGTCCGCAAGATGGTCCCGCACGCTCTCGGCAATTCTTCTCCTTTTCTGCCGGTTGCACAGACGATGTAATGGTTTTCAATGTCGCTTATTTTATCCCCTCTTGTCACTTTTGAAACAAAGAGAACGAGAGGATACCAGCTTACGTGAGATTGTTTTCAAGCGAAATAAGCACGTGCACAGTGGTGATCAAAAAGGTGGTTACTTACGGTTCTCGAGTCCCGCCGTCCAGGGGCTGTTCGGTTGTCCGCTTTATCAGTCAGCTGTCACTTCTGTGGACGCTGCTGGACGTAGCTTAACTGAAAGAAACTAGAGCTACCAAATAAGCCCCGCTTAGAGTATCGGCACTCTGTTCCCCGTTATTCTTGTGGGCGCCGGCATCTTGACGCTTAGTGGAGAGCGGACGAAACTGCCGATCATCATACTGTTGCGACCGTTTATGACGATGTTGGCCATAACAAAATCGCGGCAATAACGAAGCGATCACGATTTCCTTCTTATAGTTTGCAATTTTTCAATGTTTTTGAGTCAGTTTTTCGGCGAAGGAAATTTAGCTTTTCCCTGGATGGGTCAAAAATAAATGTCTGGTCGTTTAAAAAATAATGAAATTTTTTAAGGTTCATTCAGTTTCAGATTGCCGTACTTTGCTGCCACGGCCGATCTGCCACTCAGCAGCCTAGCCGGCGGCGGCCTCTCCATCGCCGAATGCTTTCCCGCTAGTTATCGGGAAGTGGCTTTTCCGCATTGCACGCGGACGAGCCGTCGTGGCGTGCCGAACAGGACGTTAGGAGCGCTAGCGACAACGTACTATCAAATACGGCTCTGTCCGTCGGCTGCGGTCCGATGTGCATGGCGGCGCCCAGACCGGGTTCCCGTTCACGCCGTGCTACGCACTTCAAGTTGCTGGTCACAAAGGTAAACAGTACTATGTTCTGAAATATGCTAATTTTGCATTTTTAAAAGTTCTGAATTCCATAGCGCAGACGTATTTTACTCCTGAAACGCAGGAAAGTCGTGATAAAAGTACATAGTAGATATGCGTATCGTGTAAGATACATTGTTGATTTATGGCAGGAGTGGTAGGAGTCGCATAGTAGTTCTGTGATTTGAGTGGTGGTTCCTTCCGTGCTAAGATTTGGCAATGTTTCGGTAGTTTTAACCAGATAAATGTTTAGCAAGGATAATAGATTGAGCGATAGTTTAGGGGCCGGCGTTCATTTTGAATTTTACATATATATGCACGAGGCAACAGCTGTAGTTGTCGGGAGAAAGCTTCGTGTTTGGTGTGGTTGAGTACATCTCTATATTGATGTGTTTACTGATGGAATGTGACGCGGTGCTCTTTTAGGTTTTGTATTCTACTTCTGCCCGATGGAAATTCCATCGGAATCTTTCTACCGGACGCGGAGTCGCGATTCTGCGGACGCGGAGTCGGGAGTAGTGACGATTTCAGCCTACAGAAACTATTGGTAAGAGAAGCTGCGGTACCCTTTTTTCGCAGATGTCCTTCCCCTCAAACGCTTCAAAAAGCTCCGCAGAATGATCCACATTGTGTCCGAGAAAGACCAAGTTGAAAAATTTTCGAAAGTGAGGCAGCTTTTTGATGAGTCTGCTGCTCAAAGTGGAGGATGAGACGAAACAATCCATTGACGAGATGATGGTACCATACAAAGGTACCCGTGGTGGTAACTTGCACCAGTATGTTCAGCCAAATCCCCATAAGTGGGGCTTCAAACTTTGTGCGAGTTGGGGTATCTGGCATGGTTTATGACATATTGCCTTATGCTGGGAAGAGCACTTTCTGCACGTCGAACTTCTCAAGGAAAGAAGAGACTTTGGGCGTTGGTGGAAAAGTCGTCGTAAACCTATGCAAGACTGTTCATCAACCGCAAAGCACGGTGGTGTTTTAATGCGAATATTAATGCGAATAGCATTCTTTGGATACTTCACGCACTTTTCGTCTATGTATCTATCTATCTATCTATCTATCTATCTATCTGGCTATCTAACCTCTTACGCCGCGGGTCGATAAATAAATAAAAAAGACCGGCGCCGGCTGGGATTCGAACCGTTGACCCTTTGATCAGCAGGCAGACGCGCTAACCACAGAGCTATGAAGGCAGTCATTCAACGCACTTAAACGGTTGTTTATATCTTTACTATAGGACGCATCTTACAGCGCTGTCACAGCTACCGGTGCGCGCGCGCGTCTCCATGCACGAGGGCTCATTCCGTTCTCGTGAGGGTTGAGCACGGCCGCTAGCTCACCCTCTCCCGCGCTCGGGAGAGGGTGATGTAGCGGCCGTGCTCAGCCTCACGAGAGCGGAATGAGCCCTCGTGCATGGAACGCGCGCGCACCGGTAGCTGTCACAGCGCTGTAAAGCGCGTCCTATGGTAAATATATAAACAACCGTTTAGAGTACCGTTGGTTGAGACTAGCTGAGACGCCAGAAAGTCTGGTCGGTACCATTTTGAGTGTTTGTGCGTATGGCGCGTGCTTTGCTCGCCTTCCTAAGTGACACAAACGCACGTGCTGGGCTGCGGAGATCGTGCGCAGGGCTGTGAAAGTGTCAACAAATTTAGAATCGCCTCAAGAGTGGGCTGGCGTATCTAGAGTGTGCCGGCCACCTGACGAACGCGCATAACTCCGCACCGTTTGATGCTATTTGCATTAACGTAGATAATCATTCCCAAAGGATGGGTTCTGCTGACTTTTTGACAACCACTTTTGCAGCGATGAGCTGGTAAAGTCTCTTGACCAGAAGTTCCATATCAAGTGATTAGACACTATTCGGAACGCGAGAACTTGACGATGCCCCTCTAGGATGACAAAGCACTAATCAGGAAAGGACGTGGGAAAGTTTTAACTTTGTGCAGCAACTTTGTTGGTGCACAAGGGACAGGACGTGGGAAAGTTTTAACTTTGTTCAGGCTCTCGAATCGGTGAAAAGATACTCGAAAGCGGAAACGTCTAGAGTGGCCATAGCAAGTCCCCGTAACACCCCTAAATACAACGCAACATATGGGCGGGGTCGACCTCACGGATATGTTGATAGAGCTGGACCACACACCATTCAAGCGTTACCACATGCGGCTCTTTGCTCAGATCGTAGACATTGCAGTGAACAATGCTCGGCTGCTCTTCTGCCTTGAGTGCTATCTTCTGAGAGTGAAACCAGAACTTCCTCTGAAGAGTTTCAGATCTCTAATTGCAGATGTCCTGATTAGAGCACAAACGTCAAAGCGTGGACGACCTTCCTAGTGCAGTGGGCCTGCCGAGAAAATTAACTACCATCTCCAGCCGCGGCATTCAGCAGAGATGCGGTACGACGGCGTTGGGCATTGCTGGTGTTTGCCAAGAAAGGACGCTTGCCGACACTCTACGAGTGGTCAGACACAGGGTCGGTGCACTAAATGATGAGCCTCTGTTTTGTCCTAGTAGGAACTGCTTCCTGGTCTTCCACCAGAAACCCCTTAGGTACCCGAACAGTACAATGTATCTCTCAGGATACAACAGCGTGTAGCACGAAACGGGTACTACTTTTCACTACGTGAATATTTTCTTAATGCTAGAAATGCTCTTTTTTAATTAATTTTTATATATTTTTTTTTTTATTGTTTTAATGTGCGTTAAAGGGTTAATTGTCACCAGTGTTGGTGTTTTTTGTGATTTTTACATTTGAAATACTGAAGAAATTGGTTGCAATACATTACTGAACCAAGAAAAATGAATTTTGCAAAATAACATCATGTCGAACAAAATATTCTTGCACAATCTGGCAACAGATTGTGCAAGAATTTTTGAACACTTATTTTGGGTGTAAAGAGAAAGAGAAAATGGCAAGATATGTCTGGAACGGTACAGTATATTTGTTAGGTTTATAAAATATGCCGCCATTAATTGTACACACTACATTTTGAACTTAATTAAAATGAGCTATTGGGCGACCCAGCACTAATTGGAGTGACCTATCACCAACTAGAGTGACCAATTGGGTGTCCCAGTGCCAATTGAATGTTATCGATCCTAATCGGGGCAACCAGTTGGAGACATTGAACCCAATTGGAGTGACATATTAGGCCGCCAAGTGCCAAGTGAATTTTTCGGTCCTTATTGGGGTAACCGATTGGGGATTCGGCAAAATCCGTAGAAAATTTCTATACATAAATTTTTGTAAAGGCCAAGCGGATGCCTTCCGCTCGACATTTTTCCTCAGACTTGGCAAGGTCCAGTTTCTGCGAACCGGAATTTTAGGTTCCGGACTACTTCCCCTTTGCCTTTTCACCGAACTTGGCAGAGCCCGGTGTCTGCAAACCGGAAGTTTCCGCTCCGGACTATGTCCACCTTGCCTTTTCAGCGGACTGCGAACCTGCATTTTTCGCTCTGGACTATTTCACTTTGCCTTTTCAACGGATTTGGCATTGTCCGGTGTCTGCAAACGGGCTTTGTTTTGCTCCGGACTATTTTCACTTTGCATTTTCCGCAGTCCGGAGCATTCATTTCCGCATTGTTTCCAGACTGATTTTAAACCACCTTTCCTTCTTCCAGACTGTTA
>JAZHYW010012609.1:0-13174 GCA_037355805.1 Ixodes ricinus
ATGTTGTATTCTCACTTCTTCTTTCATTGCTACATCTTTGCCACATTTATAAATCTTGAAGGTAAACATCTTCGACAGACGTCTGTCTGGTTGGGAAGTGATAATGGAAAAATAATTGACTCCAACCAGCGAAACACTATCACGGGTGCTCGCTAAACAAGGCATTCACGTGGCTCACCAACCGGTCTCCACTCTTGGACGTTTCATGCCAAGACCAAAAGATCGCCCCCCGAAGGAAAAAGCACCGGGAATTGTTTACTGGATCCCCTGCTTAAAATGTCCTGCATCTTATATCGGCGAATCAAAGAACTTTATGGAAAGGTTACGCCAGCACAAGAACGATGTACGCAAATTCGACCGAGAACGCAGTGCCCTTGCGGAGCACTATGAAACTTTTGACCATCCGATAGACTTCGCGAACGCGTCCGTTCTTGATGTTGAAACCAATCTCCGAAAAAGACATCACCTTGAATCATGGCACATCCAAAATACACCAGGAAATATCAACAGATCTATGGGTACCTTACCATCTGTTTATGTAAGTGGACTACGACACGTGATTAGAAAAAGACTCGATGGCAAGGCGGAAGCGCCATCAGGAGAAATTCGTACCACCAAAGAAGACGAGGCTGCTCCCACGCACGAGATCAATCGCCCCTGAAGAAGAAACCGAACCGGTTTTGAAACGTTGGGTCCGAGTTTAATTTTTGGTTGGAGTCAATTATTTTTCCATTTATAAATCTTGGCCACTAGATGCCACTTCGTCTTTCTCTCTTTCTCGTGCTGGGTCCTTGCGCCCTAAATAAACATCATTGGCTTGATGGCGGTTGTCCAGTCACGACGTCCCTGCCGTTGTCCCGCGCTGGGACACGACATCCTTTTGGCGACGAGGATGCTTGACGGTCCCTGCTAGCCTCTAAGTTCGTCGGGGACTGCGCGTCTTTGCCTACCTTGGTCCGCCGATCTGCGATCCTGCCGCAGCTCAATTCTGGACTCAGCGCAGTTAGGCCTTACCGCAGCGTTCGGACATAGGCCTCGCTCCGAGAACGTTGACGCAGCCTCCTGCTAGATCGGACCAGGACGTCAGATTGCCGCAAGCTGATCCGCTCTTAACCGAAGATGGCTTTTTCGAACATCGCGCCACCAAAGCCATTTCTGGATGCGCCTGGACGACCTCCGGTACCTTGGGAAGAATGGTACAAGCGGTTCCAGCGCTACATGGATGCAGCTGGTGCTGCCGAGTTTTCTGCCGTTCGCCGTCAATCGATCCTCATCCACAACTTGGGCGATGAAGGTCAACGTATCTATGATGCCGTCATAGTAAGTCGTCTTCCACCACCCGCTACCGCTACGCTTCCGCCAGCAACGGGGCCAGCTGTAAACGCGGCTGGAGAAGCTACGACGTCAAGTCAGTCTGCTCATGTGGCAAGTCCCTCTCACGACTGCTACGTAGAAACGGTCGCAGCCTTGGCCAACCATTTCTCTGCAACCACGAGCGCCATTGTAGAGCGATATCGGTTTCGACGCCGCTATCAACAAGCCAACGAGTCGCTCGCAGAGTATATCGCGGCTTTACGTCAATTGGCGACCACGTGCGATTTTGGAACCCGTGTTGACGAAGACCTTCGCGAGCAGCTCATCGCGGGAATATCCTCGATTTCTCTTCGCGAACGACTGCTCTACGACAAAGCCTTAACGTTCGAGCGCGCCGTCGACGTCGCTCTCCACCTAGAGAAGGCCGCACAAGAAGCAAGCGTGATGCGATCACAGCCATATGCCGACGAACCTTCAATAGCATGCGAGGTCAACGCAGAACGTCGTAGACCCTCCCATCGACAGCAGCGAGGTAACAAAGGACGTTCTTCCTCGCGCCAGGTGTCATGGCGCCCGCCTACCTCCCATGCACCACAACACGACCAGCCTCTGTCTCGTCGAGCCTCAAATCGGAGCCTCTCCCGGACGTCCACTCATGACCAATCGGTGTCAGCACGACGCAATAACCGGGAGTTGGTCCAGTACAAGAGGCTCACATCCGGGCCTTGGGCACCTAGATCGCACCACGAGACCTTGCCAGAATGCCGAAACTGTGGTTTGCACAAATGTCTAACCGCCGCGGCCTGCCCAGCGAAAAATGCCACGTGCTATGGGTGCGGTAAGCGCGGACATTACGCGCGAGTCTGCAGGAGCTCCAACCGTCGACAGAACTCCGTTCATATCCAAGAGATAGTCTCCGACGACGACGAAGACGATTATGGAGTTGTGATGAACGTTACTCCTGGTGGTCGTCGATCGGCCATTTACATAGACGTCATCGTCTTCCATCATGTTGTCAACTTTCTCGTGGACACCGGATCATCCGTTTCCATAGTTTCGGACGCGGTTTTCAAGAGCCTCAAAGAGAAAAGGACCATCGAGCTTTTCTCACCACCAACGGCTCTCCTGAACTATTCACACGAGAAAATAACAGTCCTGGGAGCATTTTACGCAGATGTCTCCTACCAGGAAAAGACGGCGTTTATATTATTCTATGTTACAAACATTGGCACGTCTCTCCTGGGTCTTGATGCTATACAAGCCCTAGATCTTCGCATCCTAGGGACAGCGTTGCGCTGTCTCCACACTCAGGTCGAAGGCTTAGACCCGTCATCGGGGCGAGATTTATCGACCAACGAGGTACCACATAGTGCCGGGGTAGCGCACAGCCCTCCAGAAAAAGTCCAGCAGCGCCCCTCGTCGTGGGAGGATCGCCTACGTGCTGCTGTAGGGGAACCAAGTTCCGCATCACGGCTCTCTCCGAAGAGTGGTCCTCCTCATATCGGAGACCGACAAGCTGCTGCTGGAGCAGCGACACATGAAACATCTACAGCGGGACGCCTTCCAAAATCACTGAGCGCTGACTACAAGCATCTTTTTGTTTCCGAGCTTGGTCACGCCAAAGGCTATGTACACAAGGTAAAAGTCCGCCTCTCTG
This sequence comes from Ixodes ricinus, assembly GCA_037355805.1. Lineage (NCBI taxonomy): Eukaryota > Metazoa > Arthropoda > Arachnida > Ixodida > Ixodidae > Ixodes > Ixodes ricinus. Next base: position 2,972 of record JAZHYW010012609.1, read on the forward strand.
TTACACCAGTACAATGCAAATTGCGACGTCTTCCGTTTACGGTTCGCAAGCAAGTTTCAGACGAGCTTAAGCGCCTTGAAGCAAATGACGTGATTGAACGTATTGACGCGTCTGAATGGGTGTCGCCAATCGTCGTAGTCCAGAAGAAGGATGGAAAAATTAGAATGTGCGTAGATCTCAGGGAGCCAAACAAGGCAGTTGTTATTGACAGCTTTCCTCTACCACACACAGAGGAACTGCTCAATTCCCTGGTTGGTGCAACCCACTTTTCAAAACTAGATCTGGCTTCTGCATACCATCAGGTAGAACTACACCCAGATAGCAGAGACCTGACAGCCTTTGTAACACATGAAGGCCTGTTCCGATTTAAGAGAGTATGTTTTGGCCTGGCTTCTGCTCCAGCCACATTCCAACAAATGATGTCTAGAATTTTACATGGCTGTGAAGGAGTGCTATTCTACATAGACGACATCATTGTCTTTGGCAGATCCAGCGAGGAGCATCTTGCTAACCTCCGAGCCGTTCTTCAGCGCATCTCCAATGCGGGGCTACGCTTGAATGACAAGTGCGTCTTTGATGTCAGAGAACTCTCTTTCTTGGGTCACCAAGTTAGCAGCCAGGGAATCGCTCCTCTCAAACAAAAAGTCGACACGATCAACCAGACACCAGTACCAACGGACATCAGCCAGCTCAGGTCATTCCTGGGTCTGGTGGAGTACTATTCAAGATTTATTCCCAGACTTGCGACCGAAGTGGAACCACTTCGCCGGTTCCTGCGCAAAGACGTTCCATTCATTTGGGACCCCGAGGCCAACGAAAGTTTTAAACGGTTGAAATTTCTCTTGTCGTCCAGTCAAGTGCTTCGGATGTTCGACCCCGCCCTGCCGATAATCGTCGCCACAGATGCGTCCGCATATGGGCTTGGGGCTGTCCTCCAGCAACGAGCTGGGAAACAAGTCCATACTGTTGCTTTTGCCTCTCGCACGCTCACTCCAGCAGAACGAAAGTATTCGGTCGGAGAAAAAGAAGCCCTGGCATGTCTCTGGGCATGTGAGCGATGGCATAACTACCTATGGGGTCGCCACTTCACATTACGTACCGACCATCAGGCACTTATTGCCCTTCTGTCAACACGCGGTACAGGACATCGTCCGCTGCGCATCACGCGATGGTCCTCACGTCTGCTGATGTATCACTTCACGGTTGAGTATCAGCGAGGCTCTGACAACCGTGTGGCGGATGCTCTGTCACGCTTGCCAGTAGCTGACACGGAAGGCGGGACATCATTCGAAGAGGAGATCGTGTCGTTCGTCACTCCTTGCTTGACAAAAGAACAGCTGCAGCAAGCCACGACAGATGACGTCATCCTAAGTCAAGTGATGGACTATGTAGTTTCATCCTGGCCGTCGCAGAAGTTTTTGTCCAACGACATTGTTCCTTTTTTTCATGTTCGTGACGAACTCTCAGTTGTAGAAAACATGCTGATGAGAGGAGAAAATGTTGTAATTCCTTCGACACTGAGGAATACACTGATTGAGATTGCTCACGAAGGCCATCCAGGAATCGTCAGGACCAAGAGCCGGCTCCGAGACCTCTACTGGTGGCCTGCCATGGATCGTCAAACCGAAAGTGTGATCAGAAGCTGCCCGGTGTGCCAAGCGACAGACAAGCCTGTCAAAGCTTCACCAACACCCTTGCAGCCAGTTCCACTTCCGGAGCGGCCATGGGCCAAAGTAGCCATCGACATTGTTGGTCCATTTGAACAAGCAGAGCCAGCATGCCGGTATGCCATCACTCTTGTTGATTATTTTTCTAAATGGCCAGAGGTTCAGTTTTGCCACGACGTGACAACCTCTCGAGTGATGACATTTCTGTCATCAGTCTTCGCTCGGGAGGGTTATCCAGGTTGTCTCGTGTCAGACAACGGGCCGCAGTTCACGTCATTACACTTCAACGACTTCCTAAAAGACCGAGGCATAAACCACGTCTACTCATCGGTGTACTATCCACAAGCCAATGGGCTCGTCGAAAGGTTCAATCGAGTACTGAAAAACTTCATTCAGCTCGCTGCCGCTGAGAAGCGTCGTTTACAAGAAGCAGTCACCGACTACCTAGGGGTGTACCGGTGTACCCCACATGCCACAACAGGTCTGTCGCCAGCGCTCCTCCTCCACGGAAGGAAACCGAAGACGCGTCTCCATATCCTGGGTCTGTCACCTCGGGAATTTCTCCGCAACCCAGTGAAGGAGATGAAACGTCTACGAGAGCGAGTCTGCCAACGGCAACAGTCAAGCAAGAAATACACTGACCAGCGACGAGGAGCCAAACGACCGACATTTGTTGTTGGTCAGTTCGTTCGCTACCGGCTTCCAAAGAAAACGCGATACGATAAATCCAAGTTCAGCGAGCCGCTGAAAATAGTGGAACGAGTTGGACGTTGGACATTCCGCCTAGAGGACGGAAGAGCCTGGAATGCGTCGAAGTTGACCGCTGCCGTCCCACCCGAGAAACAGTCGACGCCCTCAAATACGTTTCAGCATCGGCCATCAGGAAGCCTGACAGTTCACTGGGTTCCTGGATCGCCACCTGTCGCGGATGACAGTCCGGTTCCTGCCCAGTGTACGCCTTCAGGCGTTGTTGCACGGGATTCACCGGTCCAGCCTAACGGTGATCAGGACACTTCCGGTCGAAGATCCACCGGTAACAGGACTGTGCAGTTGAACGAAGGTGCAGCGGCTGCATCTAACACCGCCGCAACAGCGTCAGCAAACGAGACTGTTAGACGCTCTAGACGAGAGCGGCGGAAACCCGTGAGATTCGGAGATACTGTGTGAATGGTATGCATGTTAATGTTTTGTGTCACTGTGTGCGATTATTTATTGCTATTGGTCACACGCGTATCCAATAGATTCTTAAAACCGGGCCCGGAATTTATTTTTCACAGTATGATTTACAGATTCCTTATGTTTATAACGTTTCGTATCTTTTGTGTGTGTCAATTGTTCTACAAAGCTTGTAATTACTCCGTGTATATTATTATGTACAAAGCGTGCTGATTCCAATTGAGGTTATTGTACATTTATTCATTCTTGTCTATCGTATCGTACTTTGTATATTGTATTGAGTCCTATGTATTTTGTATTGCGTTGGCTTTGTGTCTACTTCTTTCCTCTTTCCATCTTTCTCTTTCTCTTCTTTTCTCAACGGGGGGAAAATGTTGTATTCTCACTTCTTCTTTCATTGCTACATCTTTGCCACATTTATAAATCTTGGCCACTAGATGCCACTTCGTCTTTCTTTCTTTCTCGTGCTGGGTCCTTGCGCCCTAAATAAACATCATTGGCTTGATGGCGGTTGTCCAGTCACGACGTCCCTGCCGTTGTCCCGCGCTGGGACACGACAGGGTACCATCATAATTCAGGTTATAATATCTGGTCAGGGCCCAAAGTAGTCATATAAACAAATCAAACCTAAAAATGTCACTGGCAAACAGCTGTAAGTTTCCAAAAAGCATAAAGAACGAGGTCTGATCACTTTAAAATCGTTTAAACGCCCCCCCCCCCCTCCCTCCCCCGGCTCATCTTATGATAGCCCTCGGCCTTTCCGGTGCTATCTGGCCCCCACACTCAAGTGAGTTTGAGACCACTGTTCTATGCCTTTCAGAGTCAGCCGGGAACTTGTGGAAACTCACTCCGCTACTTTTCTTGTGCCTTTCGGTGCAATTAACGGCAACACAGCTTCGCGGCATGCTGAAATGCTATGACGCCCATGCGAAACGTGCGCGCTTTTACCCACACCACTTGGCTCCGGCACGATCGCAGCGCCGCCGCAGCTCCGTGGCGTCAAGCCCGCGTGTCGGTCTATATAAACGACTGTGCCAGTGCCAATAAAGTTTAGTAGCTGGGTTTGAGACGTTTTGAGTGTCGTCCCCATTTTCGCCCCCCCCCCCCCGTCTCCGGTTTTTTCAAAAATGTGTAACGTCAACCAGCTCGCCTGCCTACTCACCTTATCTTCAATGTGTAATAGAAAATAAGTAAAATTTACTTATAGATATTCTCTTCAGTTTATCAAAATAAACACGGCAGTGAACCAAAAGTCATTTGTTGTTTACACGCGATCGAAGTATATAAAATGTAGATTTTTGTTTCTATGCTCCTCTACTAAGTAACCCAATCATTCAATACTTTTACTAAACAAATGCACACCTTATTATACATATGTATCTATTTACACCGAAATTTGTTTAAAAAGTCGATTTGGCGCTGAATTTAAAAGTCTCGCAGCCTTCAGATTCTTTCTGTATATTTGTGTGCTATTTGTATTCAATAAATGTTTATCTAATGAATAAGCATTTCGGACCTACTTTTTTGGAACAAGTGAGTGAGGTTTTTCAAACGTTATTTTAATAAGTGTTGCGGGGACAAGTAAGCCGGTGCGATGAAAGTGCCAAGTATTCTTATTTAGTAATTTAAGACATTGTCTCGATAGAAGTTCTTTACTCAGTAAGGAGTCTCTTAAAGTCCTAAGTTTCGAATCTATTCTGATAAAAGTAATCTAGCTCTCATCCCCGTTCTTATTTTTAGTCGGGAGGCATCTACAGCTTGCATGTATTCCTTCTCTACTTTCCCCTCCTTATACAGGGTGGCATAAAACAAAAAAATTTACAGGGTTTTTTCACCGCAAAAATAAACGAGGCATCGCCGAACGCTCATTCTCCGCCCAAAGGTAGCGCTAGAGGTCAAAACCATATGCCAAAGTTTCAGCCCGATCCGATACCTTATTCAAAAGTTATAAGTGATTTTCTGAAAATTTCGATTGGAAAATAGAGCCCATTTCTGCCCGTTTTCGGTTTCTGGTGCCACAGAGCCCCATGTATTCGAATACTCCGTCAGTCGCCATTTTCCCATTGAAATTTTCAGAAAATCACTTATAACTTTGGATTAAGGTATCGGATCGGGCTGAAACTTTGGCATCTGGTTGTGACATCTAGCGCTATATTTGGGCGGAGAATGAGCGTTCGGCGTTGCCTAATTCATTTTTGCGGTAAAAAAAAATGTAAATTTATTTTTGTGACACCCTGAACATGACAGGCAGTAACAAAAAAACACCCACTATACAAAACAGGCAGGCAGAAATGCTGCGTTCGACTGCACGTGCACGAATATATTCGATAAGGATCACAATCGTTGAAATCCATTGGGGGGACAGCGAGAGATGTCGCCAGGTGCGGGGATCGCCAAAACAATTTGGCGGCCCGCGTAGAGCTATCAGATACAAGCTTTTTCGGAGAGACCGACAACTACAAGGCTTGCACGTGCCTATAATGAGTAGCCTGGCCCAGCCCGCGACGCTAATTTTCATGGGCCCGCTAAGGCCCGCTCTATTTTCGCCATGGCAGCTCGCTTGCCACTGTTACACATGTTGACTACGGAACTCAAAAGTCAATGCAGTAAGCATCCTTTTTTTTTGTAATTATTATTAGTCAGACAAATCTGCGGGCCTATGGTCGCGAACTCTTTCCTCTCCAGCAGAGCAAACGTTAAAGAGGAGGCGACCTCCTCCCCAGCGTTCGTTCTGCTGGAAAAAAAAATAGAAAATGCTTCCACTTAAAAGAAAAAGTTTGTTTGTTTGTTGTTGTTTTTTTCGCACCCAAACCCGCGTATCGAAAAGGACGGAAAAAATTAAAATGGCAAGCAACAACAAACAAAATTAACCGCCAAAGTTGAAAAGGAAGGGAAACATCGTGACGGATTCAAACTTCTAACAAAAGACCTGCAAAGTTATTGATTGCCCACACCCGCCCTGTAAAACAGAAAAAATATGTAAAAAAAATACCGCCGGCTTTTGCAGTGGTTGTCGAAAAATAGTTTAGGGAATTAAGGGGAACCTCGTCACCCATATTGTGGACGCACGCACTCGTTTGTACAGATGGTGTACTAATTCGAGGGTGCGTGTTGTGCAGGCGCGCATGCACATGTGCGTGTTGATGGGAGTAGCGACAGTACGCCGCCGTGTCGCCGGCAACAAAAATGTATTACGGAGAAAATGAAAAAAAACATGAACGGACGAAGAAAACAATATTTTTTGCTCTCTCTCCTAAAAATTAATGCCGCGCCGCTGGCACTGCTCTAGAAGACCATTCAGTACACACATTCCGAACCGTACAAACTAACATACAAGCACACGCAGATGCTTACAGCATTTGGGTCTCCCCAAACCCCCCGAACAAACTTCTAAAAACATTGCTGCTGCTGCAAAAAAAAATGGTAATAATATTTGGCTAGAGCCGCCTTGGCCCACCTTGTAGACTTGAATGCAATGCCCGTGCCCTGCAGCAGAGCCATGTAAGGAGAGAGTTTGGTCAATGGGAGGCGCGGGCAGAGCCAAGGCATGCACCAGACGCAGAAAGAGTGCTTGACATGTCCTCTTGGCCAACTAGAAGCCGGAAAGAATCCCTAGCGGTGGTAGCAAGAAACAGTTTTAATCATAGTTATATGTTGGTATGTGGTTTTAATAAGCACGTAAGAGTGAAATGTAGTAACCCTTCATAGTTTAAAATAGGGTTCACGCGATGTTTCGATTATGATCATGCAGAAAAATGTAAGAAATGAATGTGCCGCTCAATTCTGTTTTGCTCGGACAGTGTGTGACCGCTCGGATGGCAGATTCCAGGCCCTCGGCGCTTGGCGAACGGATTATGTCGATCGTTCCGCTAGTCGCACTCTCCCACCATGATATTGGATGACCGCATAGAGTTCATGATGACCGTGATTGAAATATCACGTGCATTATATGTTCAGTCACCGAGAGTTACTCCGACGCACTTATTAAGTTTGTTTCTCGCGACCACCGCCAGGGTATTATTTCCGGCTTCTGGTTGGCCACATTCGAATTTGTGAAGATGTCCTGGAACACGCCCAGCACGCTTTCGGCCAATGACGCCTCTTCATTTGTCTTCTGTACTTCCCGACGAATGGTCAAGCTCTCTAGATATACGGCTCTGACCGGCCCGAGCCCTTCATGAATGTAGCCGTGAAGCCAGAGCCCGTGGGCTGGCCCGTACGCATGCAATACTCTGCCAACAACGTAGAAAAAGAGGCCGAGAAATTGCCTTCTAAAAAAGAGGGGAGCACTTTCACTATGTTAGCCCCCTTAACTCAAGAAATTCACAGGGTCTCTTACGTTATCCCATAGCCTCCTCTATACTCACAAAGCCTGGCAGTTCGACGAAGGAGCCATATAGGGTGCCCCTTCGCAGATTTGGAGCGCGAGGATCTGGTAGCACAGAGCATCAAAGAACCATTCCTCGGAGAACCTGGACGTCAGCGCACAGCTTTTGCAGCGGCGAGGGCCCGAAACATACTTGTTCGCTCGGGAGAAGTGTGTTTCGGCATCTCGCCGCAGCGGGGCGCTAGTCACTGTGACTCTCCTCACATTTGTTGTCTGCGCGCTCCACCTTTTTAATTTCGGCTGCCGCTTCTCGTAGCGATCAGCCAGGCTTTGACAGTATATAGGAGGCTATAGTTATCTTTAAGACGGCTTAAGGCGAAAGCCCAAGCGCCGATGTAAACGGGATAGTGAACCTCCGAAGACAGCGCGCTCTCTGACAACGCACGTTTGGCGCCGTTTCGTTGGTACCTTTCGTTTTGGTACCTTTCGTGTCGCCGACTTGTTTTCGTACTTTTCGTGTTGTCGACGTGTTTTCGCTCAAGGACTTTGAAGGTCGACTGAACGATGAGACATATAAGGCTTTCGCCTTAATAAATGGTGTGTCACTGTGGAATACGTCCACACCGTATGTTCGCGTCGCGAACAGGCATGCCCTTCAAGAGTCGTAAATAGCGGGGATTTTTAGGACGCGTGTGGTTCAAGCAGTCGGGCTATCCTGCGGCAAAGATGCCGCCTGTTAGTCCGACGTCGCTCTGAAAGCAAAAGACCACCCGGCAAACACGATAATAGCTCTCCTGTCAAACGCAAGCACGGAGACTGGCTCGCAGACACATCTGGAGTGTCGCTTGCCTCAAACTTTGGCAACAAATAAGAAACGATCTGTTTTGAAAAGGCTGTTTTGTTTGTTTGTTTGTTTGTTTGTTTGTTTGTTTGTTTGTTTGTTTGTTTGTTTGTTTGTTTGTTTGTTTTCCGGCTGGAAAGGGGGAGTAGCCCAATAAAGATGCATGAACCGGGGGCGGATATGATTGGGTGGAACAAAAAGGGGGTCCTTCTGGTACATGGCAAGCAGCCTCTGGATTTCGCCGAGATTTTGACAAACCCCTGTCAACAAGCCCAGAGTTACTGCATGTAGATATTGTTGACATCTCGCCATCTCTGTCTTCTTCCTTATCGCTATCTCGTTCTCTACCACCCTCTCCGCATCTCTCTCTCTTCTTTCTTAATTTTTGCAATTTCTCTTGATCGTTCTTTCAGGCCCATCGAAGCACTAAAATTTGTTGTGCAGCGATGCTATTCACTTCCTGCAACTTTTTTCCCAGCGTGATTGCTTCTGCGTATATCCGAGAGTCCAGGATGAGTTACACCACCTAAAGCTGCCTGAAGCGACAGTCAAATACGATGCCTCCCTGCTTCTCAAAGAAAAAAAAAAGAGTCGAGATTTGGGTTGAACGGACTGTGCATCAACACTAGACTGCGCCACTCCAAGCCTTCGCGAACCCGTGATTCAGCAAACGCTATCGTCTTCAGCAAAATCATTTGATCAAGCCGTCAATGCCAAGCTTTTTCCAATCCCTGAAGCCACGTTTTCTCGGCCTTCCCTTTGGGTATTTAAGTCGATGATTTCATTCATTTTCAGGCACCTAAAATACTGTACCTTGTTTCTTTTTCTTTTTTAAGACTATCTAAATTATTTTGCCCCCAGATAGCCGAGCTTTCTTCTCATACACGATGGCCGTGGGAGGCGCGGCCATGCGGCAATACAGCACCCGGAGGACACGTGGTTGGCTCTGAGAGCTCGCATTGAGCTACAGGAGCCGTAGCTTTTGTCGTCTGCGAAGTTACATGGAACGGAGTATACGGTAAACAACGCTTTCATAGAGACCTACGTTTCCCTGATTTCGCGATTTGAAAATAACCACGAAAAATTTGTCCCACGAATAATTCACCTCATGGTAACGACTACACACGGATCACGAAAATTTGTGCCGGTAAAATAAGTCCGAAGCTGGTTGATTTCCAAGTTGCACGTGAACAACCGCAATCTCAGTACAGCACGTCGAAGTTCGTTTAATCCCCAAGCTATAGCGCGTAAATAAATAAATAAATCTCTACCCCCCCTCTCTCTCTTTGGCCCGCCGCATATCGGTTATCAAGTTTTCCACAACACCCCCCCCCCCCTCCCCCCACTCCCCAGACAAAAATCCTGGGTGCCTTAACGCTACTGAGCTCCCTTCATGTGTGTGACATCCCTTTGGAGTACTTTCTCCTTAGCACACGGTGCGAAGCAGAATACGCAAAATCGCAATGTCTGCTTCGAAGTTCTCGCTTCACAGCAGCAGTTAAGCGCGGCGAAAAGCGCACTCAACGAAGCTAACTATCCCCCCAGAACAGACCTCGAACATCAGAAATATTGCGAGACTTTTGATTCCGAGTAGTCAGTGTTTGACACAAAGATCAAATCGAGTGGTACGATAGTTAGGGCGATAATTGAAGCCTCTGAAAATTGGTAAAAGCTTACCGTAACGATACGGCCGTGTAGCAGGGCATGAGCTAGCTATTATATTTTTAGTAATAATAAAGTAAAAATTATATCTTGGCGCAATGTCGGCGTAAATGTGTAAAATTGTAGCGAAATGTAGCAAGATGTAGTAGGTTAAACACTGGCACAAATGGATCAGCAATCACATCACTAGTATTTTGTATTTAATTACATATCGGGGAATGTATTTGTCAACTGTATTTAAATAATTTAATTATGGTATCTGAAATACTGCCCCAAATACAATTTTGGGCACTGTTCTTCGCAATCAAGTGCGATAGTGGACAGTCTTCGCGATGGGAGTCATATGCAAAAAACAAGCATGAAACTTGTTAACTTTTCGCATAATAAACACTGAACAAAAAATTCCGAGGACACCTAAACATTTCTTAAGAGTTGTTAATGCGAAAGCATTAAAGGGGCCCTGCTCTCTTTCGACAGAGAGAAACCTAAAGTTTGTGTTCAAATGTTTTCGCCACGGCTATTGTGGGACG